>JACXGI010005466.1:0-46889 GCA_016801175.1 Esox masquinongy | reverse complement strand
GTTTGTGGACATAGTAAACTCTTTCCAGTCTAGTACCCTTCTGATGTTTGCTTTAGCACCCGGTGAACTCTGGATGTGACTTTTGAAAGACAGTCATTTCAGGAATTAAAGCTTATCTCTATGGCAACCAAGCAAGGGACAAAACAGATTCAGTTCTTCTTTTCTGTTATTGGTGTATGGGTAGCATGCAGATGCATGGGGATTGGAGAGGCACTTGCTAGCAAAATAATTTGCCATTTTCACAATCTTCATGTCTGTCATTAACATACAATGTGATACCAGGTTTTGAATGACCACTTCTTACCAATGTTTAAAGATGCTCAGTTGTATAAATTGTAGGTATGAAGCCCCGTTTACTGATCCTTTGCTTGTTGGCCTCAGCAATCACTGTGCCTGTAAGTACTGAGCAATTCATTATTTGCTTTATTGAACCTCTTTTTAAGTCTATGGTGCTTATAATAGTTGCTCTGTTCAATAACAACAAAATAAATTAGCTTCTGTCAATAATTCTCCATTATTCCAAAGGTCAAAGGCAAACCTCATGGCAAACATCAAGTTTTATCCAAGTCTTCACACATAGTTAAAGAGAAGGTAAAGTTACATTCTTCCAAACATTTAAAAGATGATAGATGGGGCCAGCAAATGATTTACCTATGGCTCTTCCTGACCTCAAAAGGCTTTTGGATCTATCTACCTGCCATTTTTTCTCCATTCTCCTTTTATTATATTTATTAAATTATTAAACATTTCCTGTTTTTGTCCATTTGTAGTTCTGTTTACTAATAATGACTTCCTTTCCTACTAAAGGAAATTATTCCAGAGGAGGCCAACGAAGGAGAAGTACTTCCCACGTTCATGACTTTCGAGGCCAGTAGTCAGGAGCAGGACGAGGACATGAGTTATGAGGACAATGCCAATGTTGGTCCCTATAAGGAGAAGGGGGTGTTCGTGGTGTCCAGCGGTGGTGAAAGGAGCATCCCGGTCCTGCTGAGCCATGAGGCCCTAGTGGATCTTCTCCAGGAGGAGTCAGAGGAAGAAGAGGTAAAAGAGGAGGAGGAAAAGCAAGAGGAAAATAAAGAGCCCAAGGAGACTCAGTTAAAAGCGGCAGAGTTGAAGGGGGAAGTAGAAGAAGCAGAGGGAGATTCTGAGAAAAAGGAGAATGAGGAGGTCTTGGAAGAGGAAGAAGAGGAGGAAAAGTCTAAAGTGGCAGAGATGAAGGGGCTGGTAGAAGAATCTGAGGTAAATTCGGATAAGGAGGAGGATGTGGAAGGGGTAGAAGGGGTAGCAGAGGAAGGGCCTGAGGAAACGCAGTCTGAAGTGGAGAAGGAGAAGAGGGAGGGAGAAGAAGTGGAAGGAGATTCAGGGAAGGAGGAAGGGGATGAAGAGGTGGTAGACAATAAGGAGGTAGAGGCAGAAAAAGAGGACAAGATGGAAAAGATTGAGGTGATGGAGGACAAGGAGGAGGAGGCAGTTGAGGTGAAGGAGGAGGGAGTGAAAGAGGAGAAACTTGTGGTGGAGCAAGGAGGAGTTGAGGAAGAGGCCATAGTTGAAGAGACAGAGAGCGGTACTGCGCCCGAGACACCAGCTGATCTGGACTACACTGGTGCCAGTGATGTCACACAGCCCCTGAAGACTGAACTCGATGAAGGGAAACCCCTTACCAAAGATGCTAAAATTGTCTCAAAGGAGAAACAGCAGCCAAAGGCAGAAGAGAAAGAAGAGCAATCTAGTAAGAAAGATGAGATCCCCACTGTCACCGATGACTATGAGGCCCAACAAGACATGCAAGATGCAGAGGGCACTGAAAGCCATGAAGAGCATTACCAGGACAAACTCCTTGATGGAAACAAGGACCAGGAGAAAGGTTCCAAGGATGATTCCCGAGACAAGGGGTTCCATATTAAAGATGCAGATGCAGACAGTGACCTACAGGAAACAAAGAACAGCATGGATCTTGATGGGACACATCTCCCCGTAGAAGATGAAGGAAAGACTGAGGCGAAGAACAGGAATGAGAGTGCCAGTCAAACCAAAGGCAAAGCCAGGAAGCACAGTAAGAACCACAGGGTGAGGAAACACCCTCCACAAAGGGATGAGGCACTGCCAGAAGAGGGAGTCCCCGACTACCAGGGACAAGTTGGTGAGAAGGACTACCACCGCACCACAGACAATGCTGTTTACAAACCCAAGAGGAGAAGAGCAGGAAAATGGGTAACACTCCATAGATATCACTCGTTTGTAGTGCTGAGTGATGTGTTTTTTCATTTCAGTTCGGTTTTGGAAAATTATTTTAGTTTCCAATTTTGATTATTTAAAGAACAGTAAATGCATAATAAAATGATGACCGTCAAAATTATGTTAATGCTGTTTAATTAGATTTTTTGTTTTGTGTGTTTCTCAACACAACATACTGTCTAGAACATAAAAAATCAGTTCATATAAGCGTCCAACATGATTAAATATTGCACAGGGCAGGTAGCTGGCTAGCTATGTAAACATATCCAATGACTAAGGTTTGGCTGGCCAGTTCGGGGTTGAGCTAGCTAAATAGCAGAAAGTATGCGCCAAAGCCGAACGCACTTTAAAAACTGAAGTCAGCGGTTTCAAACAATGATACCAAATTCGGTAGGTTTCTTAATTTAAAACAAAATAAAATAGAAATATAGGTATAGCGCTCAATAGTAGCCATTTGTTATGTATAATATATAGTAATCTGCAGTAAAGAGTAAAACTTCAACTTCGTTGAAGCAAAGAGCATCTGGAGTGCATGTAAGGAATAGGGTGAAATTTCAAATGCAGCCCAAGACTTTGCCCTGGATCTTAGTGAATCTTGGCACATTCTTATTCTTATCTTATTTTTCACTTTCAAGGCTACTCTGGTGGGCATGAACCCAGTCCAGGTCAGGGCGACTGTAGAGCTCTACCCAAGTGCGAGGCCGTTGATGGTGGCCAGCTTGTACAGGCCGGAATCTTCTGCTGCCGGTAAGTGCCATTTCAGCACTTATGGCCCCGTACCAAAGACAATATAAAAATAAGGATGAACCCCTCAGTGACATCTTCCTATTGGTTCCAATGTGAAGATCAAGCGTTGTTTTAGCATGTCACAATATTGCTTTATAGAGGGGTTTTTGGAAACATTGCATATCTGCAATGAGATACACTTTGAAGGGACATTTCAAGCTAGCTTAGTGACTACCTCATGAATCTGGTTAAGAGAATCCTAACTGTGTGCAAGGCAAAGGTTGGCTAATTTAAAGAATCTAAAATATTAAATGTATTTTGCAGCTCAGACAATTTTTTAAAATTGCAGCTCAGACAATTTTTTGAAGTGTATGGACATTTTTGCAGCACAGTATCACAGGTTTTTTTGTGAAGTGATTTTAGAATAATTTGCAGTTCATTCCAGTCATTGGCTGAAGAATGACAGCCAAAGGAATTATTGACTTTAGAAATTATCAGATTAATGTATATGTTGGAGTGCAAACTTGTTGAAGAGATACTGAGAAATATTAAGGAGTGAGCTGAGATAAAGAGGAGATATGTCTAGAAGGCACTTCTTAATAACGAGTGTTTTCTTAGGCATTGGTAAAAAAAAAGCATTTTGCATTGTGAAATACGACTTTATTAAGGTGACAATTTGCTGCAAGCCTATGAATTAGGTCTCCAAAATCCAGAACTGGTAGGATGGTCATATTTACAAGAGTATATTTTGCAGCATGGTTGAAGGAAGTTTTCTTACGAAACAGGAAACCAATTCTGGATTTGATTTTAGACTGGAGGTGGCCAATATGGCTCTAGAAAGGCAGTGAACAGTGTAACCAAATGATACTTGTAGGTACTGAACTGACATATTCTAAACAAGATCAATTTATAGCGAGAATGTTGGGGAGGCAGGTAGAGATCATTTCCGACTGAAAAGCTTTCCGCTTTGTAAGCGTCCATTATGTTTGACAACTCCACCATGTCTCTTCCCAGAGTGAACCTTGGCGTGACCCTGGACAACACCTTTATTCTCTGAAAGCATTAAGGCAGTGACTCGCTCCTGCAGGGTCATTCTCTAGAACTTTCATAGAGTACAACATTCCATCCCACAGGAATTGAATTTTCCAGCAGGACAACAAATCCAAACCATAATGGTTCACTCACAATAGGATCAAGCTTTTGCAATGGCCATGACAGTCCCCTGACCTAAATCCCATTGAAAACCTGTATGTGATCTAAAAAGGAGTCCGCAAGTGTTGTCCTGCTGAAGATCCAACACACAAACTATTTTTAGCCTCCTTTGGTTTGGACAAAAATTCCCTGGTAATTGAGTCCATGTTGCCATGTATCCTAACAAGGTTCCCAGGGCCTTTGAAAGTAATACAGCCCCACAACATCACAAATCCAACACCATACTTCACAGTGAGGATTAGGTTGTTTTCTGCATGACCATGGCTCTTTTTACACAAAACCCGTCTGGTGTTCATTGACAAACTGCTACATTTTCATTTCATTAGACCATAGAAACTGGTTCCGATCAAATTTCCAATGACATTTAGCAAACTACAGGCATTTACATTTGTGGTTTGTTAACAGCAGAGGCTTTCTTCTGGCAACCCTTTCAAATAAGTTGGTTGCATGGAGGTGATGTCTAATCATCATTTTGGAGAATCTAATCATCAAGATGTATCCAACTTCTGCAATTCTCCAACTGTGGCCCATGGAGATTTTTGCCACTCGAACCATCCTTCTCACTGTGTGTTGGGGCAAAATACACATGTTCCCCTCTTCCAGGCAGGTGAATCACAGTGGCAGTTGTTTTACATTTCTTAATTTTTGCACTAATAGTGGAGATGGTTGTTCAATCTATTTATAACAATTGTCTGATTTGTGAATTCAATAACCTTTTGTCTCATTTCATTAGTGTGTTTTCTGGATGGAAGGCAGTTTAGCCAGTTTGTTACCTCATATTTATACCCAAGTGAAACAGGATGTCATGAATGACGACTTAAAAGTTCACTCAGAACACTTAAAATATAGAATTTGTTTATAGGATTTTCTAGAGTTGCCAGTGTTTGTGGCATCCATGTTTTTGAATAAAATAATCATTTATCGATGACAATTCATGTGAAATAAAGTATAGAATACTGTGATTTTTTGAGAGTGTAAGATCAAGCCGATAAACTACAAAAACATATGGAGGCATGCAAGTGAGTGTGAACACACACACCCAATCACACACAATTTACTGGGAATCTGCTGACTGGGCCATTTTGCTAACACTCCTATTGAAGAAGTGCTGTCCCAATTTATGGTCACTACCAAAACAAAATCCCTCCCCTGTACAAGCTGAAATGACAGTGGAATGTAGGGGATTACTGTGGTGGTAGTGCTGGGGTTTCAATTCATATCTATAATTACTGGAAAATAGGTACTTATAATTAAGACACCAATAGCACATGAATAATACCTTAATAAGACATAAACAAAATTGAAACAGACAATGACTGAATCTATCAGATATGAAACACTTCAACATTTAACTGAAAGAAAATGTTTTTTAGGTCATGTTTTCTTCTCTTTTAGATGCTTGTGAGAAATTTCATTGTAAACGTGGAAAGACCTGTACTCTTAATGAGGAAAAAAAACCTATGTGTGTGTGTCAAGAGCCTTCTGCCTGTCCACTGAGTAGCAGTGACTTTGATCATGTAAGTATTAAAACAGCTACTCTAGTGCTTTCTTTCTATCCTATCCAGTTAACATATACAATTAACAAGGGGGACTAACCTACTCTGTTAAAACCCCAAAAGCAAAGTTGCCTTTGAGGTCAGGAAGTGTGGTGGGTCAGGGAAATGATAGTAATAATATACTTGAATGGTATATAAATAATTTACTGTTCCTTAAATGTAATTTCTATGCATTTTAATCCCACCAATATCTGTGCACATACGGAAGTATTATATACTGATATATATTTCGAAAACATATATTTTTAATATGTGCCTATATTTTTTTTAAACATATATTAATATATGTATTATATGTATTACTAATGTATGGCCATATATGTCATACATATATTTACATATTCAATTTTGGCCGTTTCAAATATGTTTAAATATGTCTTAAATACATGTAAATATATTAACATAAATAACAAAATGATAGTTGGTAATATGCATTTAGCATTTACATGTAACTGATATATTTCTATATTTGTATTGTTTCCTGACATGTGTTTATCATGTTATCTAGTCATTTCTTTGAAGTACCTTTACAGAGAGGAATAGCATTCATGATACTGTGTTAAAATGTATGCATATTGTTTTCATAATGAGTCTCTTTTTCTCAGGAAAATAATGTCTTGAAGGTTAATTCCATGATGTGTTGATGAGAAATGCTTATTGTACTGCATATTCATGTACTTCATTATTTTAACACAGTATTCAACGTTAAAATATATGACATTGTATTATGATATTGTGAAAAGCTCAAGTTATATATTTCATAAACATATTCAGGGCACATATGTGAAAATATGTTGAGAAATCCTCTACATATACAGTATCTCACAAAAGTGAGTACACCCCTCACATTTTTGCAAATACCTCAACACACAGCCATTAATGTCTAAACCACTGGCAACAAAAGTGAGTACACCCCTAAGTGAAAATGTCCAAATTGGGCCCAATTAGCCATTTTCCACCCCGGTGTCATGTGACTCGTTAGTGTTACTAGGTTTCAGGTGTGAATGGGGAGCAGGTGTGTTAAATTTAGTGTTATCGCTCTCATACTCCCTCCTACTGCTCACTGGAAGTTCAACATGGCACCTCATGACAAAGAACTCTCTGAGGATCTGAAAAAAAAAATTGTTGCTCTACATAAAGATGACCTAGGCTATAAGAAGATTGCCAAGACCCAGAAACTGAGCTGCAGCACGGTGGCCAAGACCATACAGCGGTTTAACAGGGCAGGTTGTACTCACTCTCGTGAGATACTGTATGTACATATATGTTTTGGATGGGTTTCCATGTGGGTGCCCATTGGCTGATAAAAAATATCCAAATTGCTATTACCATCCTACCTGGGCACACCAACACTAATTTCATTACACATCATAGTCCTGTCACTGTTGCTAAGCAACCATTGGATAAATGATTTAACATTCATATTAATTTGGTAGGAGGCAATGTATATAACATGCAGTTAACCTATTGGCTGAATATCTGGTCACCAGTTCAAAAACCAGAGCTGAAAAAGTGAAAAAGAACTGTTGTGAGTCACTAAACCTTAATTGCTCCTGCACATCGCTCTGGATAACCACATCTGCTAATATACTGATATTTATTTTTAATACAGGTATGTGGAACTGATAATGTCACCTATGACACATCGTGTGAGCTTTTTGCCACCAAGTGCAACCTGGAAGGCACCAAGAGAGGCCATAAACTTCACTTGGACTACACTGGACCCTGCAAATGTATGGAAAGCAGTCAAAGCACCTCTTGTTTCTGACCAATGCAGGGACTATCCCAACAGATCAATGTTTAAAATATTTTCATCAATCTAGGCCCAATCTTCTGTTGGTATTAAAGTATTTTTCTTACTCTCTCATCCATTTCTCACTTTCTCTACCTAATTATCTCCTCTTCCCTTACCTCTTCATCTCAATCTCTATGCCTTTTTTCAACTCGCTCTCTGTTAGTCATAGCACCGTGTATGAATGCAGAGTTGGTCCAGTTTCCATTGCGAATGCGTGACTGGCTGAAAAACGTTTTGCTGCAGCTCTATGAACATGACTCCATGTCCCCTGACTTCCTCACCCCCAAGCAGCGCATCAGAGTGAGTACATATAAGTGGTCCCCCACACAATTAAATAGGGCATGTATTGTGTCAGACACCACTGGCCTCATTTTTAAAACATCTGTGTGAGTGAGTTTACTGTTTGGCCACATGGTGGTGATACATATTCAGTGTTGTGACCCTCAACCTATTTCACCGTAAGTTATAAAATTCACTGCGTAGGTCCTGCTCCCTTTCATTCATGTTAATAACTGAGCATAACTAAGTTTATCCAATTGTATTTTCAGTGATTTATAGTATTCTGTTTCTCAGAGCCATAATATTACCAGTGATAGTTACAACATGTTCGTATTCAGTGCAGCACAACTTTAGTGTTTTTTCATGACCATAAGTGCCTATTGATTATGTCAATCTCCCAGGTAAAAAAGATCCATGAGAGTGAGAGGCGTCTCCATGCTGGGGAACACCCTATAGAACTGTTGGCCCAGGACTTTGAAAAGAACTATAACATGTACATCTATCCTGTGCACTGGCAGTTTGCCCAGATGGACCAGCACCCTTCTGACAGGTGCAGTGATTAAGATTATTTTTTTTTTATTTTGAATCAGTTTTTAATTAACATAACTAACATACTTTTACTGTGAGAACTGTGAGTCATGCTTTCATTGAAAATGAATCTTGCAAAGTTTTAGCTGTCTTTAATATTATTAAAATGTGAGTAGCTTCACGTGTAGCTGTTAATCTACACAAGGCATTCTAATCACAACTGTCATTGTCATGCAGCTGAATCTGATTCCGTTTCTGATTCATATGACTTATTCATCCTGTGCATCAAATGCCCAGGCACTAGGGCTATCACGATTATAACATTTTAATTGATGATTAATTGTTGCAGAAGTAATTGTGACTACAGATTTAATAGTTAATTTTGTAAATTGTCTGCCACTATTATAATAATATTATAGGCCTAAATATACACTCTATGGATCCAGAAATGGTTCTTCAGATTTTTGATGCCAAAAAAAAGCGCCACCTTTCTGGTGTAAATCCTTCAATTCGCCTGCTCCAAATTATTGGGCTCACCTCTTTCATTTAGCTTAAAAACAAAATGCGCCCAGGACAGTGCAGTTGTGTTCGGCTTTGGAACTACCACTTAATCAATGTTAACGATTGCTCTTCACAAAACAAAGCAATGCAATGACAATTACATCTTCCTGTGCATCGTGATGTTTCACCTCTCGCTCTGCTGGCAATATTATAGCGTAGTTATTTGAAATAGCCTACCTCACATAGCAAAACGTGTTTCAATGCTCAGTTAATTAATTCGGTTAAAAATGTACAAGGATGATTCATTTTATTTTCAAATGTTAAGTTGCAATGGGACAACATATTTCTATCCATGCATTTTAATGTGCACTATATAATTAGTAAATATGGATGGAAATGACAAAAGTTGACAATATGTTATTGTTTCTTGAAAAATACATGCCCATTTTGAATTTGATGCCAGCAATATGTTTAAAAAAAGTTGGGACAGGGGCATGTTTACCACTGTGTTGCATCACCTTTTCTATTAACAATACTCTGTAAGCGTTTGGGAACTGAGGAGACCAATTGCTGTAGTTTTGAAAGTGAAATGTTTTTCCATTCTTGCTTAATATAGGATTTCAGCTGCTCAACAGTTCGGGGTCTCCTTTGTTTTCAATGGGTGACAGGTCTGGACTGCAGACAGGTCAGTTTAGCACCCGGACTGTTTTACTACGGAGCCATGCTGTTGTAATACGTGCAGAATGTGGTTTGGCATTGTCTCACTGAGATAAGCAAGGCCTTCCCTGGAAAAGTCGTTGTCTGGATGGCAGCATATGCTGCTCCAAAACCTGTATATATTGTTCAGCATTAATGGTACCTTCACAGATGGGAAAACCACACATGCCATGTGCATTAATGCACCCCCATACCATCATGGATGATGGCTTTTGAACTGTTCGCTGATAAGAAGCCGGATGGTCCCTCTCCTCTTTAGTCTGGAGGACGCGGCATCCATGATTCCCCAAAAAAATTTCAAATTTTGATCTGTCAGACCACAGGACAGAGAACGCAGCGCATTTCTGGATCTTGTTTATTTATGGTTTCTTCTTTGCATGGTAAAGTTTTTTGCATTTGTGGATGCAGCGACATACTGTGTTCACAGACAGTGGTCTTCGAAAGTGTTTCCCATGCAGTGATTTCCACTACAGAATTGTGTCTGTTTTTAATGCAGTGCCGTCTGTGGGCCCGAAGATCACAGCCATCCAATATTGGTTTTCAGTCTTATCCCTTGCATTCTCTAAATCTTTTAATGCTATTATGTACCGTAGATGATGAGATCCCCAAACTCTTAGCAATTTTACGTTGGGAAACGTTACTCTTAAATTGTTGCTCTATTTGCCTGCGTAGTCTTTCACCCCTCCTCATCATTACTTCTGAAAGACTAATCCTCAATGGGATGCTCTTTTTATACCCATTCATGCTACTGACCTGTTGCCAATGAACTTAATTAGTTGTGAGATGTTCCACCAGGTTTTCTTTTAACATTACACAACTTGCTTTACACACCATGTCCCAGCTTTTTTGAAACATGTTGCTGGCATCAAATTCAAAGTGGGCATATATTTTTCAAGAAACAATAACATTTCTGTTGCAACATTTGATATGTTGTCTATTTTATATTGAAAATAGGGTTTAAATACATCATTGCATTCTGCTTTTCTTTACACTTTACCCACTGTCCCAACGCTTTTGGAAACAGGGTTGTATGAAATCTAAAGTTTCTTGGCAATTTCAAGCACTGCATAGCCTTCATTCCTCAAAACAATGATTGACTGACGAGTTTCTAGACAAAGCTGTTCCTTTTTTGCCATTTTTGACCTAATATTGACCATAAGACATGCTAGTCTCTTGCATACTGTGGCAACTCAGAAACAAACACAAAGACAATAAGCTTCATTTAACAAACCAAATAGCTTTCAGCTGTGTTTGATATAATGGGGAGTAATTTTCTAGTACCAAATTTGCAATTAAGCATAATTACTCAAGGATAAGGTATTGGAGTGATGGCTGCTGGAAATTGGGCCTGTCTAGATGCCACTTTGGTGAATAAAAGTACCAGTTTCCTTTCGAAATAGCAAAATCTGTACATTATTCCAAACTCCAGTGTACGTGCCCGTGCCGTAAGACCTTTCAAATTAGTGTTTACTTTAAAAGTCAATATAGTGGATAAAAAATCGGTTCAATTTTTTTAGGTAAGACTTCTGGGAAACGTTGATCTTCTCTAATGAAGATTGAATGCCTTTCATGACTAATTTTTTAGTCATAAAAGGCATTCAATCTTTTTCTATTGCATATGCTTATGTACATGACACTGGTGTTCCTATCCAGGTTCCTTTCGCACTCTGAGCTGGCCCCCCTGAGAGTCCCATTAGTCCCCATGGAGCATTGCACCTCTCGTTTCTTCCAGGAGTGTGATGCTGACAAAGACAAGATGGTCTCCTTCAGGGAGTGGGCCCAATGCTTTGGCATTAAGGATGGTAAGAATGGAAGTCTGTACTACCAATGTTGTAATTGAACTACATGAACAATCTGAGTAAAAGAAGGAATTCTGTACTACTGTCGCTTACATAAGGACTTTCACACATGGTTGTTGGAATGACCCTGTAGTGTCATCTTTTGTAATTACAAGTGTCCTCAATTCTATATCTCTGACGTTCCCCCTATTTTTCCCCTCTTCAGAGGACATGGATGTCAACCTGCTCTTCTAAGTCCAATCAGTACCTCCATAAGCAACCAACTTTAAGCAAATAACATGTTCCACTTCAATCATGGCAGTACTACAAACTTTAATAGGCGGTAGATTGAATTATGCTGATGCAAACTGTGTGTTTGGGACGCTCTGCCAATGTAGCCGGATGGAACCAGCCTGATCGCATCATTCCCCATTCTCTTTAACCTCATGTTATGTCATACGTGAAGACAAACTGTTAAATGCAGCAATCAGGTTTGTTCAGCCTGGCTACTGGTAAGTACATTAGACAAAAAAAGATGGACCACTGTCTTTTCATGTTTTCATTAATGGAAGTAGAGTTTATTTTCTTTCAATCAGACAATGGTAGAGCATGTTTGGATCTATAAAAATGTGGATGTTCTGAGAAAAAATACAGTATTCTGATAAACATACAAGTAGACTAGGTGATGAGAAAAAAATGTTAAAATAATTAACAATGATATCAATGTTATAAACATATTCCAAGGGGGGTTAAGTTTACGAGTGCATTCTGTAGAAGACCGAAAACAATAAACAAAAACTACGAGTTCTATGCAGGTGAGCCTGATCACTATCTTTTGGGCCAAACAATTACAGTGTAAATAATAAGTACTGTTTTACATCATTGCATAATATTGTTTTTGTATGGAAACTGTTTGTAATTGACAGTCAGAATGTTTTCCAAATAGACAATTAATATGTAATCATTTCTTAAGGAGACATTTTATGGCAGTATATGTAATATGTTCTGATGTTGACAGAAGTTCTAAGTTGAATGCTGGAATCTGTTTGTTTTTTTACTTCTTTTCACATTTATTTCACTAACCATTCTAATAAAATAATTTTTGATCTCATCAGACCTCATTCCCGACTGATTAGTTTAGTTTTAATGCACATTCATCAAATTGTATTTTATTGAACTAAAGGGGAAATTGTAAAGTTCTCACCAGGGGCGTCGTTAGGCCTGGGCGTCTTGTATGAATAGCCTTGGATCTCATATTCTAATTGTTTTACAATAAATATAATTCAAAAATAGCCCCTGATCTATTCATCTGTCCAGTAATTCTGATCATGCATTAAAGCCCTCACAAAATGATATGATATTGTTGATTAAAAAACGCAAATGTTTTGGGTCCTCTGGATGTCATTCAAGCAGCAGATCTACTTCGCATTATTTGGCACGTGCGCATTTTGAGTGAGCCCGCCAAGAGAAAGAGAGAGTGTGCCGCACAGGTTACAGGGCTTGTCATTGTTGGCATCTGAATCTGGCAGCGATGGATATACAATCATTTTTTGAAAAGAAAAAGGACAAGGTGTCTCCTGTAGCAGTATAAGCATTAGCAGCAGATGAGTCAGGACGTGCCACTGCCTCATCTGAAGTTACAAGCTCAGGTTGGTGAAGATGGCTAGTTAGCTAGCTAGTCTAGCTCAGTCGTTCTCAAACATTTATGAACACCATTTATGAAAACAAGCATTTTCAAGGCACAACTTTACATGCTATTTTGTACATAGCATATAATTTAAACACAATACTGAACAGTTATCGGTATGTATTTATAAATACTACAATTTCCTCACAGCCCAACAGTTAAGAGTAACTAGCTGATTAACATATCCTGCCATACAAGTGCAGTGTCCGCTGCACAGTTCCCCGTTGTTTGTCACTACAATCCAGGCATTGTACGTCTTTCTTTAGCACCAGGCCTGCGCAAACCTCTCCAAACACTGCATGCAATCCTGCGTTTCCATGTTTATGTACAAACTTTGTTTATTTTCCATTAAAAAAGTAATATCCATTGAGACTTTTGTAGGCTTTTAAAGCCACCCTACTGTAGTCAAACTCTCTCTCTACCAAATAATGATGTTGAATGTGGCAAGGTAGCCAGCCGAAATGTTTCTAAGCATCAAGGTGAAACCAGCAGAGACATAACTGATAGACATTTTCAAAATAAAGTGGGTGCTTATAGCTAAGCCAGATATTTGAATCATTATTATAAGAGCAAGATAAGAAGTGTAACTAAAGAGTTGATGTCTGATTGACAATATATAGCTCCGGAAAACATTAAGAGACCAGTGCACCTTTTTCTTTCCTTTCCAAAAAAGTGGAAAAGGAAAAATTTAAGTGAGGAACAAAAGCGTTCAATTTGCAGTGGTCTCTTAATTTCAACCCTTCTGTTCCTCACTCAAAACCTTCCGTTTCAACTTTTTTGGGAAGGAAAGAAAAAGGTGCAGTGGTCTCTTAATTTTTTCCGGAGCTGTATAACTCTAGGCAGCTAGCATGTATATTTATATTTTCATCCTGGGGTGATGGTTGGGCTATGCCCCGAATGCATTGTGATCCTAGCTACGCCTTTGGTTCTCATCTGTGCATCCTTAGCATAATAGCATCTGTTCCAGCATCGACACCAATGCATTTCAGTATAATTTATAGGCTGATCCCTCCTGATGACCTTGTTGGAGAAATCACATGACCAACCTCACCATTAAAAAAGGGTATGCCTTCAATAGCAATGTCCATACTAGAACTAGTGATGGGAGAAACAAAGCTTTCTGAAACTATGAGCCACTTGAAACAATTGCATCAAAAAAGGATTCACAGTTTCAAAACACTTGAAACATCGCATGCTGGCGACATCTACCGGCCAAATACGTGTAATGGAACTGGAACACTCCCAGAAAATAAACTGTGGTATAGCGGGTGGCATACGCTGGCATTGCGTATAGGCCTAAACACTGAATAGCAAATTGATAAGTGAACAGTTAAATGGAGCTAGACTCGGTATCTACTCATGAAACATCACAAATGTTTAGCTTACAGTGTTAATAAAAATGCAGCTGTGTGAGTGGTGGACGATACGCGCAAAGGATCCTAAATCAGGAAATGCGCACTACATTGGAGCGTTTTCATGCGTGCAGTGTTTTCTTAGACATCTGAAAATATCACTTAACAAAAACCGACAATGCAACAAGACAATGTCAAGGGTGTTATGGATAATGTCCTTAGATGCTTGACTATTAAAATATATAACCATATATTTATATGGTTACATTTTAATAATTGTAATTTGTATATCAAGTTGGCCTATGTGTGCCAGTAGTATAGGCTGTATAAAATATTTTCATTGGGTTTTATATCAGGGTTTGGCATAGGTGATCGAAACCTGATCGAAACAGTATGACGTAGCCGACACTTCATTTGCTTAGATCACGTGACTTGGCCACTTTGAAACAAGCTTTGACATTATGTTGGAGTGTCCACAGAGTTGCAAAGATTTCGGAGCATTTTAAAACCTGTTTCACCAGCACCCATCACTACCTGTGAGTACACAAGATAGAGCTGAAAATGTGTGGCATGCAAGAATAATGCCAGAATGTAATGTGTGCTGCACACTACGTAGACCAAGGTTGTGTGTACCACATTTTCGATAGTGTAGTGTAATGAAAGATATGTTTTGGAAGGTTTGTGAAGGTGCCGTGTTGTCTGGTGTCTCAACTCAGTGGGACATCCTAATCTCACACCAATGGGCCTATTTGCTTCCTGAAAGGAATGGACATACACGGTGGGGGCCAAGGTAGCCCCATCTGCTCAGACAAACCAGGAGTGAGGATGGAAAATTCAACAAAGTAGAAATATGACTTCCGTTGGATGAACTGCACTGATGTTTGGTCTTTTAATGTGTGTCCCATAATGGGATAAACTCGCCAATAGGTTTCAATGCTGTACATGTTTTCTATCCTTTGTTACAGGTAAATGTTTACTGGATGAAGAATCCTACAAGACCAAGGGGCTAGCTTTGGATGGTGCTAATTGAATATATGTAAATGCGTGAATGCCAGTTTCTTTGTTTTCATTGTTTAGCAAAGGTGAGGTGATCCTATTATAGATGCAAAATGGCGGAGTTGGGAATCGGTCTGTCTGATGGGGATAAATAGGGAAGCTTGACTTAGTTCTTGGAGTCTATCTTTAACAGAAGCTCCTAGCACACCTTCATGCTATAGTGTCTTAAATACTTATGGTATACATAGTAGACTGTTAGACTAGTTGGGAGGACGTTGAATTGTGTTGGTATGTAACTATGTTTTGTATTATAATAATTGTATTACTTTGGAATATAGATTACTACGGCATTCCTTGTTCATCTTCATACTCGAGCTCGTAGGGCTACTGATAATTACACACACATAAGTAAGTCTAACCGACCAGACTTGACATCCCTGTAAGTCTAAGCGACCGGACATGAGTCCTGGATTTCGAAGCAGTCTGGTTAGGCCCAGGAACACATGCCACTGACTTGTCATTCCTGAGTTGTGGGTTTCATAACATTCTGTGTAGCCCCAGGAACACATGCCATTTTATTGTATGGTTCGTGTTAAACAACCAACACCTTATGGGCGCTTATGATAACTGATATAGGCACATACAGATACGTAAATTGAAGTGACAAGACTGGTCATCCCTGAGTTCCGGGTTGCTACACAAACCCTTGTTTTCTGTATTTGACTGATAAGGAGCATTAAGGATAACGTAAGCCGTGAAACACATGATCTTTTAAATGTTTGGCTAGTGACGAAACATTTGCTACCTTTTCTAAGAACTTCCAGCATATCATGGTCATTTATGGTTGTGTATGTTTACAAACAATATGGAGTCAGATTATCAGATATTAAATTATCATGTAGGTCATAGATTCTCTCTGCAGTAATTCTCCTACTGTACATGCCCACTCAGTAGCATTCAAAGGCGTTTACCTTTATCCCCCATACTACAGTAGAGCCCCCAGTCATTTTAAAAGTGTGAAGACAATTCTGTCGGAACTGTACCAAGTTTCTGTGCAGCTCGCATGCACATCGCTTGATTTTTCTGTGATTGCCAAACGCAATCTTGCATGGCACATGCCGGTGTAAGTTCAAATGTCATGGAAATTATTATGCAAAACCAGTACCGGTCCTAGCCTTTTGGGGGCCCTAAGCAAATTTGGCTATTATTCCCAACAAACTTTGCTTTTGGGACCAGGACAGTGATATTTTGAAATGTACCTATTTTCCAGAACATTCCAGATAGATTCAGTGCTGAGTAAACCTGGAGTAACTTATAGAACTTACTAGAACTTTCCAGTAATATAAATAGTAGTATAAATACAGGGGCCTTAAGCCCACCAGTTCTATTTAGTTCCAGCTGCCTAAGTGGATACATGTGATGAGTACGGCTGGGAGGTCATAGGAGGCAGTTTTACCACGTTTCCCTGCTATCTTTGCCTTTGGGACAGCAGGGACACCAAGGCGCATTACCACAGGTGGGACTAGCCACAGCAGACCGAGTTCTCTGTAGGGAGGAACAATGTCAAGTGGGAACCACTGGCGCTGATGCCAACACTGCACCCCGGAAGATGCTGATGCCACCAATGTACTTATGAAACAATTTGTCAGAGCTTGTTAGATAAGGAGTCAACAGCCTTCAAGTAGCTACAAGACTTGTTCCTTAAGCTGTCTGAGGCAAAGGTCAAAGCTGGTGTCTTCATCGGACCACAGATAAAGAAAATCCTGGAGTTCAGTTAATTCCCTAAGAAGGTCACTAGTAAGGAGAAAGTGACTTGGAACAGCTTTGTCGCAGTGGTTAGGGGCTTCCTGAGCAATCACAAGGTCAAAAACTATGTGGAGCTGGTTGAGACTCTGGTGAAAAACTACGGCACAATAGGCTGTAGGATGTCCCTCAAAGTCCATATCCTTGATTCTCATCTTGATAAATTCAAGAAGAACATGGGAGAGTACTCAGCCGCTACAAAGGACTGTATAACGAGAAAATGATGGGACACAAGACTTGGAGGCTAATTCGTGAAAGTGATTTACAGTATAATCTCAATAAATAAATTACAATAAATCTCGAAAATCTACTCATTTCTAAATCTAAATTTTTAGTCATTTTTGTATTACTTTAGTATAAATACATGTTAATTTGGATTCATATGTCTTTTCTTTCTGACTTTATGTGAACGGAAAGACACAAATTTGCCCGTTTTCTCATTGGAAATTGATAAATTTCAAAATATCACTGTCCTGGTCACAAAAGCGAAGTTTGTGGGGAATAATAGCCATTTTCTATACTTTTTAGGCATAAGCAATTACTAAATAACACTTACAACCCAGGAACAAAAATTATGTTACATAGTGATACTTGACGCATGTGTGTTCCGTAATGGTGGCACCTCATTCCCAAGCTTTACATTCAAACACCCGATCTAAAGTTGGTTGCACCATGTTAGTGGTTTCAATACACATGTTTACATTTCATAGAGAGAATACTTCAGAATATTTGGTTTTCATTTTTTTATTATTATATAAAATATAATAATAAAAATATTATAGACCATCTTTATATTATTAGAATTTGCTGTACAGTGACATCATTGGAAACTGACTGTCATAATATGAGGTTGGTAATGTCAATGTCACATTAGAGATGACGTTTTGTTTTTTCTGGTTTGGATGAAAATAATGACAGGCAGTTGACTCATCCAACAAAGGCTTATAATGAAGACTTTATTGTAATTTTGTGTATGATTATATGGTTCACATTACTGGTTTGGGTGATGCAGGTGACTTTGAATAAGGCTCTCTTTAAGTTAGTTAAGCCAGAGTTCTGTGGTTTGTCAAGGTGGTAAGGATGACTTTACATGTTGAGATCAACATTAAAAGCTGGATTCTGATTGGACTGTTATCAGGGAGCATGGAGGAATAGTCTCTTCATAACACTAAAGCTAGGAAGAAAGTGTTATCTTCAGCAGTGCCTTTGTCAGCTGAAAAACTGCCATCATCCACAAAGGTTTGATGCTACCTACATGCTATTCAACAACATTTTGAGGACAATGGGTTATTTCTTCTGTCAGCTATAGGTTTTAAACTATTGCATGTTTTTCTGATTTTCTTTTTTCCTAGAGTAACATGTTTTGCATGCTGTGGATCATCTTTCCGACGATGGCTCTCCTGGTATGCTACATTTTCATTTTTATTCAGTACTACAGTGTCCAGACCATACTTCAAAATACTTTCAAATAAAACTTGGGTAATATTTACTTTCGGATCAAGTTCAATAGAAAACTCCATTGCTTATTGTTTTAGTGGTAGTTTAGGCTTAATCTGTGTCTGTGAAACCGGCACTCTATGTAATGCTTTATGTCTGCCAGAGTTTTTTCAGGTGGGACATTCAGATTTTGGGTTATAGGACATTTTTAGAGCCACTTAAGCCAGGCAAGCACCCAATTGAATATTTAAAAAAAAGAGAAAAAAAGATTTATTTTTCCTGGTTTCATTTTAAGGTGGAGGCTGGAAGGCAGTCAGCTAGTGGTGAGGTATTGTGTTTTATAAACATCTCAACAATATTTGCTGCGAATATCTATATTTTTTACGATTGGCATGAGTGAGTGTGTTGTATGGCCAAAATACCAGAACTATGGACTGTTGTTTCATGCAATGCAATGTGAAATGTCTGGAAGCTGTGGTATATTAGTCATATACCACAAACCCCTGATGAACCTTACTGCTATTACAAAACTGGTTACCAATACAATTAGAACTATAAAATATTTATAGTCATATTAATTGTTTACAAATAGAACAGCTTTCAAGCCAACTGGTGTTCAAGATTCTAACTGCCCAGCTTATGAACACATGTAATCAATAAATAGTGTGGATAATGTAACTCAGTGAAAGAAGTTAAGACATTTTGTGCAATTAAGTAACAGGATCATTTACATTGCTCATCCAAGGCTGCTGCTGACAAGGGAGGAGGTATGAACGGAGGCATGGCCGGCATGGCTGGTATTGCTGCAAACCCTGGGATTATGAATGGGCTGGTCCTAAATGGGCAACCCTTTCTGGCACAGGTATGTTTGGGATACAAGTGGGCGGTTGTAAAGTGTTCCTGCATTATTTTTACTCATGTATGAAATAAACGTACTGCAAAGTGGATATAATTGCACCATCAGGTGAGTGCAGATGATTGCAGACAAACCTGTGAATCAGTTTAGAACTTTAACAATGCTGCGCTCGCTGTTGACCTGAGCTACCCTTAATGACACAACAGTTGGTACCAGTTGGTGGATCATTACTGCAGCCGAGCATTGGTCAGGCTGGTGGACCCCAGCTTGTACCCATTGGTGCTCTTCAGCAGGGAGGGGCACCTGTTGTAGGACAGGCAGGAGCAGCCGGTGGCATACCCCTACAACCGGGACAACTTTCTCAACTGCCCAATGGGGTTTGTCTACTTTGTCTTACCTTCCTTCTCCCCTTAACACTTAGTAAAAGCCTAGAGATATCATGACAATTATATTTATCAGAATAATAAATAATTAATTTAGGATTTACTGACTATAAACATATCTTGTAGGCTGTGCCGTTATTTGCAGTAGTGCCACAAGCAAATGGTGTCGGAGGCCCCGGAGCGCCAATGTTGATGCAGGTCCTCTATATCATAATTAATTTATTCACTACGTAGCATACAGTACATCCCATTAAACAGTGCTTTTTCTTTGATGGTAATGACCATTAAGGTGATTCTGGCTTTCTTAACTCTCCTGTCAGATTATTCCTGTGGGTGGAGGAAACAACCCTCAGCAGCCAGCAGCTGCAGGGCAGGCAGGCAAAGCTAGAGTCAAGGTAAAATGATGGCTGTACTTGTACAAATGCAAGCATGAAAAATAATTTCCCCTAGGCTAACTGTGTTTTATGTTGTGAATCTTGTTCTGGAAGCGCCTCTGCAAAAATAATGTGATTGTTGCTTCAACAGTGAAAGTATACCTTACTTTTGGAACAAGCTCTGTGCTCTGAGATTACATTTTACCGGGGTTAGGGCAAGTCCCTAACTTTAAGCCAAAGCTAAACCATAACTCTTACCTGAACTTAGCCTTACTATAACCGTTTTCTTTTTAAATGCAATGGGGTCATCTAGAGCTGGAATGTAGGCTCCACCCTCATATAATGATTTTGGGGAAGCAAGGTCCATGAGGAAAAAGGCTTACCAACCTGCATTTTGTAGTATAAAAATAAATCAAAATAAGCTTTTGCACAGAGGACTTTATTTATATCCAGGTGCTGATTTGTGTACTTAATGTTGTGGTTCGCGAAGACTACATCAGTCACAATGGAATGTACTTTAACCTTGATATAACCTATGTAGCCTACGTTTACAGTTTGAACTACACTCACTTGAACTATTCTTCACAGCATTCAGTCCCTTTTCGTGGAAGTCCAACATCAACAGGAACGGATCCTCTACTGGTATTTTCTTACAGCTATTCCTCTTCCATAATACATGTGTACCAAGGCAGTTGTTAATTTAATTAAATGTAATCCATTATTTTAATGAAACATTAGCCAATTAAATGGCGGCCCTGGAAAGGTAGGGTATTTATCCGCAGTTGAGTCATAATGACTTTAAAAATTAGACCTTGTGTATTTCTGCTTGGCACCAAGCCAAGCACATGGATCAGGGTAATACCTTTTGTACATAAACATGCCTCATACTCCTGCCCATATGGTTGGTTCTGTTTCAGAAATGAATTACCTGTCCGATGTCTACTTATTACTTACTTTATCTCATTAAGCATGTATGCTCTGATACATGCATTTAAGTCATGTGTGTCACTACCTGTGGCATTAATTACTATTGCCAAAACTTTTTATTTTGTTTCCATTTTGGAAGGTGACTGTTGGAGAGGTGGAAGAATCATCTGGTTCTGACTCACCAGCAATTTTGAAGTGAAGCTCAGCATCTGATATCTGGACAACATTCTCTCTACACTACCATTCTTACTTTCCCAAAATTCCCATGTCTTTCTGAAAACAGGAATTTTGGACAGCTGGAAACATATGGAAAGGTTACCAGCTTCTTTCAACCCAAATTCGAATTATAGTGCTGCAGTTTCAGCTGTCTTTATATGGTCAAACTACAGATTACAGATATTACCTCAAAAGCGGAGGGTTCAATACCCAGGGCCGTCTCTACAATTTAATCCTTGCTATGTTGCTCTGTGTCGTATTTCAAAATCTATTTTTTATCTCTTATCTCTTAATAAACCTATACAGTATGAAAGAAAAGCCTAATTCCTCTTTGAACAAAGACTACAACTAAATAACAGATTTTGGTTTCGACAGTGAGTTAATATTTATGTTTTATTATGGAATTCCCAATTTGCTGGAAATTATGTTATGACAGCTCATCTTTCTTCATGTTCTGAGGCAATCAAATTATTCATTCATTCATCATCCACTACTGTTCGCATGTCATTTACCATTAAAAAATAAACAAGAACATTCACATAGAAATGTGTTGCATACTGCATCAAACAGTGAGTCAGTCATATCGAATAGTGTATTTAAATGTCAGTAAACTCTTGATACAATGACACCATTACTGTCTTTTAAGTTTTTTATATAAAATTGGAAACAAATAATGATCTGTTTTTGGAATGTGTATATCACTTGTCGTTATTAAAAGATTATCTAAAGATGATTTGACTTGGCAGTATTGTTATTTCATACTTGTCTATCATTATTATTATTCATGAAGTACATGTACTCAGCGTAGTAGTGACATCAATACAATATTAATAAGTAACACAAGCTGCACAAGCCAATGAGCAGTCTTTGGAGGAGATTTTAGAAAAGGTGGTAACACTTTCCGATAAGGGTACATGAACTACCATTAATGAATACAGTAGTTAACATGAACGAATGATGAACAAAGACATAAACAAACTGCTAATAATGATAACCCTTAATAATTTACCGATGCATTAAGGTAGGATAATTCATCACTTTACTTTACTTACAAAAAAATAATTAACTAATGGTGATGTATCAGTTATTAAAGGTTTAGAGCTACCAATGGGTCATTAGTTAGTGATTGTAAATCTAGGATAATTCCTCATTTTACTTAAGAGGACACAAAATAATTACCTAATTGTGACGACTGCGCCCTCTGCTGCCTCTCCTCCCCCTCCTCCCCCTACAGCGGGCAGGCTCCGGCGGTCGACGTCACCGGCCTTCTGACACCACCGCCCATCACATCTATTCATCTCACCTGTTGTCTTGTTTAGCGCACCTAGTCCTCATTCACAATCATTCCACCCAGTATATATGTTCCCTCTGCTCCCCTGGTCTTTGTGTGTTATTGTCTCGCCATTGCTGGGCTACACCAGTCTTGCCGTCATTAAAATAACAGTTTTACCTTCGCGACTCCACGTTTTCTGCTCCTCATTCCTTCGAAGCCCTGACACTAATTGTGATGTATCAGTTATAAATGCTTTATTCCAGCTCAGTGGTTACTCAGCGGGCCAAAAGAGTATGAACTAATGATTTGGTGTTAGTTAGAATACTAATGATAGCACATAATCCTCCCTTCAAGAATGACAGGATTAACTAAAAATGTAGGCTATAAAGACAATTTGTAAGACAACCACTCTGGGCACATGGACATGATGAAGGAAGAGATGAGTAATGTCTTTCCATTAGAAGTGGAAACAGGCAAGTCATATGTAAGAAATAAGCAGTCACATCGATCAATCAATCAGTAAATCAAATTTAATTTTGTCAAGACTTTTTACATCAGAAGTTTTCACAGAGGGCTTATACAGCAGTAATTTTGTACCTATGTGTAAAATACCTTCATGTTCAGCTAGTGTAGTAAAATCTAATAAAAGGATGAGACAAATACCCTCCATGTTAACACAAATAGGACATAGCTGAGCAAGCCAGCAAAGTGCTAACCAGAAACTAACAAACATTTGACTGGAGCCAGCATACAGCCAACTGGAGCCAGCTAATAATCAACTGAAGCCAGCTAACAGGAACTATCTATAGTAATCGCTAACCCTTACAGTGCAACAATTGCAAAGTTCCTAAACAATACAGTTACAAAATGTTATTATATTAATCCTTGGAATATTGTCAGGAGTGTTGTTTTCGAAAATAAAAATGTTGAGGAGTACAGTACAGTAACAAATTCGTTTTTTTCAAAGAAATGCACCAACATCATGGCATTTTACATTCAACATGGGTTTTCTGTCTGGTTCATAGTTATAAAATTATGATGCTTTTCCAACCCTCTACATACACTCTAACAGGCAAGTTATCATACTGTTTCGAAATTCCCAGTGTACTTTTGTACTTTAGCGACCTGAAAAACTGGATAAATTATGAGAAAGAAAACATGGCTTTTCCGTAAAGAGTTACAAGAACGCACAGGTGTTTGGATCGTAAACCAGGATTGCCAGATTTTAGTGACAGTATACCGCCCAATCACCCGTGGACTCCACAAAAACAGCACAAGCGCATTTTTTCTATACAACCCTATCTGTAAATCAAGCCCATTTTTGCCTGCACAATGTCATTAAAAATAGCCTAATTGTACGGGAACCTGCCCCATTTGGCAACACTGTCGTAAACAGTCCCAAAGCAACGCAACCACATCTCTCTGCCCCCTACTGGCTAATGGTAGTAAGCGTCCTTCCATATATGAAATTCATCCCCATTTCAAACAAACAACACATAACCCCAAATGTGACAATACATTTTGTGTGCGTCACGCCTTTTTTAAGATGCAAGTTGCCGCTGCTATACCAGACAATATATATGAACGATATATCATTATCAAGCCTAACTTATTAATAATGGTTACCACACTGTTCATATTTACCAATTGGATTATCTTATGAATAATGTATATTACTAAGCCTATTGTTCATGCAAACAACAAGCTACTTGAATGCATGTCCTGCATCAACATGAAAAAAATACAGTGTGTTCTATATGTTCCTGAAAAAAATTATATGACTTCTGGCAGATTCTTCCATCTCCGCTGAGATTCTCTGAAGCTCCGTTAGAGTGCTTCAGAGTAGAGTGGGTTCTGGGACACATCCCTGACTAGGGCCGGTTCTAGGCATAAACGAAATAAGTGGTCAAATTTTGCTTAGGGCCCCCAAATTACTTAATTTAGCCGGACAGCCAGCTCTAAGAAGGGACTTGGTGGTGTTTGAGCAATTTTTATATTTTGTTACTCAGATCTACAGTATGACTCAGCACACCTTTCCAAATCATGTCCCACCAACTGAATATGCCACGGTAGAACTACAATCAAATTCTAGAAACATCTCAAGGATTATGAACAGTCACAGGTTTATCTCAATTTGGGGTGTCATTGCAAAGGATCTAAATGTAGAGAGGGGTATGAGAGAGTGGTTCGAAAGATTTACCACTAAGAAGGTTACCGTGGCACAGCTAGGGAATGTGTGCATGGGAACGTAAACTTAGTGATAAATAAATAAAAACATATAATCTGACTCCATATTGTTAGTAAATAAATGTTATCGTAAATGACCATATGTTGGAAGTCTTTCGTAAAGGTTAGCTACTCCTTTTCTCACGAGCCTAACATTAAAATGACATGTTTCTGGGTCCACTCAGCCTGTTCAGAAACCCAGAACTCAGGGATGCTCACAATGGCATATGTTCCTGGGCCTACCCAGAGACCCAGAACTCAGGGATGCCCACAATGGCATGTGTCCCTAGGACCACCCAGACTGTTCAGAAACCCAGAACTCAGGGATGTCAAGTCCGGTCATTTCAACTTACATATGTGTGTGTACCTATATCAGTTATCATAAGCGCCCATAAGGTTTAGGTCATTTAACATGAACCGTACAGTAAAATGGCACGTGTTTCCGGGACTACAACGAATGTTACGAAACCCATGACTCAGGGATGACAAGTCAATGGCATGTGTTCTTGGGCCTAACCAGACTGCTTCAAAATCTAGGACTCAGGGATGCCAAGTCTGGCCGCTTAGACTTTCTTATGTGTGTGTGATTATCAGTAGTCCTACGAGCTCGAGTGTGAACATGAACGAGGAATGCCATTGTAATCTATGTTCTAAAGTAATACTATTTATTCCAATCAAGTAATAAAGTTAAAACACAAAACACTATTACATACCAACATGATTCAACGTCCTCCCAACTAATCTAAAAGTCTACTCAGTATACCATATACCAAGTGTCTAAGACACACTGTAGTACAACGATGTGCTAGGAGTTTCCATTAACGATAGACACCTAAATACTCCTAAATAGATCTCTTTAACGATGACAAACTCCTAAGTGTGACTACAACACGTGTTGGGAGGACTCTTAAATGGTGATAAACTCAATTAACTTTTTGGAGACATGGCTATTTATCCTAAAATTAGACATATTGTATCTAAAACACTCCCCCAAATAGTCATTAGCATTACTTTATCTTGACAAACACAATGTACACAAAGGACAGGAACTGTCCCACATAATCAATGCAAAATTATCTAATGGACGGGGCGTGGCCGCCAGATGTTGTCAGACATGCAACAAGGACAATCATTTCTACAATGTTCTTGTAAAGTTTAATTTATAACCCGTACAGTACAATAAAGCATATCAGCCTATTCTGCCCTTTATGGGGAGCAGGGAATATCCAAATACTATAAATAAATGTCCACAATATCATGCATTTAGTTACACTCCAGTTTTCTCAGAGTTTCACACCTCTCCAGGTGAGCTCAGGAGGGTGGGGCTGATGGCCCACACCAGGTGTTCCAGATCTTTAGAGAAGCAAATGTTATGCAGGACCCCTGATTAACACCACCAAGGGTCTGTTGGAGACTTGGTGGGGGCAGACGCTCCTCTTCGTCGAATAAACTTCCACTCTGCCTCAACAGACATTTCTGTTGAGGCATTTCATGTATTACACTACATAAATACATGAGATATCAGAGTTTTTCATTTTCATTTTCAATTAATTTTCAATTAATTTTAAAAACATTTTCATGTCATTATGAGGCATTTTGTGTAGATTGATGGCAAAAATATCTAGATTTAATTATTTTTTTTTTAATGAAGTGAAGGTGTTTAAATACTTTGAATGCACTGTATAAATATTGTCACGATGCGGTGGTTGAGTGGAGGGAACCAGGCACAGGCAGAGTACGTTCGAACATGTATTTATTAAAGCATAAAACAAACGAACGTATATATGAAAACTGAACAAAAAATGCCAATCAATGGCGGAACGTGCAGCGGCAATCTAACACGAAAGGAAAACAATTACCAACACGTATTATGACAAGCAACAATAACCGACAGGTGAGGAGAACAGAGGAGAAACATTTATACACATACTGATGACATAATTGGGACCTGGTATGCGTGATTATGGGAGACAAGACGATGAATGAGTCCGGGGTGAGTTCATGGAGTGACGAGAACCAGGAGTGCACGGCACGATGGCGCTGGTCATCACCTTACCATGACAAATATACATTAGACCATGATATTTAACACATTCCTACAATAAAGGACGCCAACGCCATCTCAAGTACATCAAACAAGTTTATTCAAACATCTTGTTTTTGTCACATGGTAAATATGAATAACAAAATATCAGTAAACCATGAAAATATAAAAAATAGAGAGAAAATACTTAAATACTTTAGCTGTGATTCTCTCTGACTTACCAACTCTTTGATACATTTTTCTCTTAAAGTTCAAACAAATTAAAAGGATCTAGTCTACCTCAGCTTTGAAGATGACATCAAGCGGCACCAGGGATAGAGACAAGGAGGAAAAGCTAGCCTAGTTACAATGACATAGCACTTATCCGTTAACCAAACCTACTCTCCAACCTGGTCGTTGGCAGGATATGCACTGATTTAATTTTACAAACCAGGAGGACCAGGTGGGTTGAATTTAGTAAATCTTAATTAGCTCAGTGGGTGAATTAACCAAACTTTGATATTGTCTGTCCCGCTGTCTCTCCAAGCCTGTAGATGTCATCAAAAGTGTGCTGTAGGTATTTGTTCCTGGGTAGCTTCATTTTACAGCAGATTGAGTAAGTAACTTACTTCCACTAGCTAGTTACAGGTAACGCAAGTCATGTCTATGGGTGTAACGGTACGCCTGACCAATCGTAAGGTATGTGTTGCGGTTTCAGGGTCAACATTTTGGTACAGCCAAATATATATATTGACAACAGTTACAGTGGGTCATTTCTTTTTGTCTAATGATGCAAAACTATCCAAGAAAGAATATGAGCTATGTAATGCCTGATGAGAACACTAATAAGAATTTGTGTACATGTGACAAAAACCTGTCATATTGTTTTTTTTTCAGCTAAATCATTATTTTCAAGAGGCGTTCAACACAACATCGCTAGCTATTTTGTTTTAAAATGTATTCATTCAGATTCACATGTGAACCTTAAAGAGGCCATGTTACATATGGTACAGTTATGAATACTTGTACCAGTACAACCCTACTAATAGCCAGATGGTGCTAGCCTGCTAGCGATTCAGCAGCCATAATTTATTAGCACAAGCAGTACCATTATGCAAGTCAAAGTTCATGCAAGACAACTTCAGTTGTGTTTATTCTATTCTATGTTCTAATCTATCTAATCCTTTCTCTGGGATGCTGAAGCTAAAATTACAGTTTAACACAGATAAACTGATAAATTTGGGAACCATGAACAAAAACAATTTACATCAAATTTCTAATACCAAATGAACCATTTCCAGTTATCCCAATTTCTGATTAGAATTAAATAAACAACAAAAAGAAAAATAGATTTTTGCTTATTTTTTTTTTTTTTGGATTCAACAACCAATTTTACTCAAACACAATAAATTAGACATTTCCTGTTTCTCCACTTCCTAATAAGAAGGAATGAAACACTGACCACAAACCCACAATTATGTCACTAAGTTGTTTTCTGTCTTCAACAATATGTTCAAGGAAAACACAAGTCATAACAAAGTGGTTTTCTACAGCTGGAACTGTACTGTGGGAAGATGTTTAAATAAACAAAGCTATAATACAATATTTCCATACATATGTTGAAAGTGGTAAAATGTCTACAGACAGAAATGTATGAGTCATTAGTTGTAGTATATAATAAAAAAACAAAGCAAGAACATTTTGTTTCAATCTTCACATACCACATGACAGTCTATAATCACAATACAGCCCTAGACTATCCAAGGTGTTATTTACCTGTATTACTGTAGACGGCTATACCAATCCCAGACAATGTAATAGCAGCATGACACCATTCCCGTCTAAACACAACCACAAGTCACAGAGCAACACAGTCATCTTTGTGAAAATGTGTATGGTGGTTTGCTTGGTCTCACAGAGGGAGTAAGTATATGACATAAAATACATTTTACACAAACTCACTTCCATGTGTATGTTTAAAACATGACAACTATAAGCATCCATTCTTTGATTTGTATGTATTGTTAAGGCATGTGAAAGAAAATAGGGAGCTAATGAAATTATTTATGATTTCTGTCAAAAATCTCTTACTAATTTCTTTAGAAAGCAATTAGAATTCATTTACTCTCCTTCAGGGGACAATAAGGTGTAAATTATTTTCAAAATATAATAATTTTGACCATATACCTGTTTGAAATATACGCAGTAGCAGAAGCAGCATAACATGTTATTAATCATTTACCAATATGTATTTCAAAACCTGCTGAGGTCACTGCCCTCTGTGGTTACAACCTGGTTGTTCAATCTGTTTGTGACCGACATGGTTCAACTGCGGTCACTTGGTAACATTTCGAACAATGGCAAATGGTCTTATTTTGTGGACCATGCATTAAATATTAAAACCACAATGCTTTTCGCTTTGTTTGAATTTGGTCAATGCTGTAATTATGGCAGGCAAGTAACTTGAATATGTGTTATTGCAGGGCTCTTTTCTAATTGGTTCAGTTAGATGCTCTAACATCCATAAAAGGCTATGTTCAAAACTCATAGTGCAACTAAGAATTTTGCTAGGAGAACACCATCTAAAGCAAAAACTATTATCACCACGTTAAGGTCTGTATTTTTGCCCTTATATTCAAAAAATGTAGATGATTACATACTCTTTAAAGTAAGTAATCTAGATAACTTGTCTAGTTTACAGGCCCATACTGACCAATACTAATTATGTTTGTGGTCTGTCTGTTAATATTGCAGATAGCAAAATGAAGCTTCTTATTTTTGTAGCCTTCATGGCAACCATCTTCAAGGTGAGTATATCTGAGCATCAAAAAAAATGTACACTACCAATGTTTGAGTTTAAAATGTTTCAGATAATAATTAACATTTCCTTGTTTTTCTTTTAGATCAATGCTGGCAAGGTAAGACACAGGCCATTAAAATTGTATTTCTTTTTCAAAAAGCATTAACTAATTGTCTAGATAACAAAAATCCCAATAATCTTTTTTTTCCTCCCAAAGAGAGCACTTACTTACTTCCCTTTCCTGATTTAAATGAAATTAGATATATTTACAGTAATAATCAGGTCTAGGAAACATGGCAGAAATGTCCACTCTCTCATGCATTCAACAACACATTCCTTGTAGGTTTAAATACTACTGTCGATAGAATCCAATGTCAAATAATAAATCATATCTGTCCTTGTGATTTTCCAGAAGCTGAGACTAATGCAAGGCATGAATGGAGGATTGATGAACCCTGGATTGATGATGGGGGGTGGCATGAACCCTGGATTGATGATGGGGGGTGGCATGAACCCTGGATTGATGATGGGGGGTGGCGTGAACCCTGGATTGATGATGGGGGGTGGCATGAACCCTGGACTGATGGTGGGTGGCCTGACACCAGGACGGATGGTGGCTGGCGTTAACCCAGGACTGATGGTGGCTGGCCTGAACCCTGGTGGCGCAGGGTTTATTGGACAGCCTCAGTTGGGCCAGGTCAGTCCTTGACGTCCCACTTTATCATTTAATTTCAATGTATCATACTGTAGCTATTCACTATATGAACTGACCATGAACCTAAATAATTTGGCACAACCTTCTCTCATTAATTTTATAGATGATTTCAGGTGTCCCCACATATGTCATGCAGCCCCAAGCTGTCCCCGCCAGTTCCATCAGTGTCCCCAATGGTGGGGTGGGGCAGCCACAACTGATACCTATGTTGCCAGGACAGTACCAGTATCCTGGCCCACAAGCTAATTTGGTACGACAAAAACAAATATAATTCAAAAATCATCGTCCTTTATGTCCTTATTGTATTTCATGATTTCTAAATCCACAAACTACATTGTTAAATATTTGGCTTTGAGGTAGAAGTTTTTTGTTCTGGGTAACAAATTGTATTTATATGGGTTACTGTACATTGCACATTCGTTGCTTGTCTTTTGTTGTTACTATAATGTTAACTGCGAAGAAACAATTGATAAAAAGATTTGTGAACGTGACTTCTGATTACTCACTAAGATATTGAAATAATTAAAATGATCATTCTTTCATAAACAGCTGCCTTACTACATGGCTGCCCCTCAAATGGCAGGAATGAATCCACCACAACAGCAAGTCACGGTATAGTCAACACTATTTCATACTTTTCACAGGAGAGAGGGCATTACTGTATACTGGAAAAATGTAGACACTTGCAAATGATAAGTAACAAAATGTCCTAAACATTTTGAGAATTTCATAAGGTACAATTCATAATATATGTATAATAAACTTTATTTCTTCTGGGTAGGGAGTTCAAGGTGCAGGTGGAAATCCCATAGTGCAACCACAGCAGCCACAGGATCCTCAACAAGCAGATGCCATAAGAAGATACAAGGTACAACATTGGTCACTGGCTGCACACTACACACTTTTTAATATCAACATTTCCTTATGAACTCTGTGAAAGGAATTTCATTAACATTAACACAATTTTCAAATTTTAGCGCTTTCTGGTGAGAGCTCAAGCCCTGACACCTAATTTTGAAACTCAGGTACAGAATTATCTGATACATATGTTTCAATGTACTTCTTATAAAAGTATTATGTATAAGTTATGACTGTATTTTCACTGTGGGATTTGTAAAAGTGTTATCCAAAGGGTTTTACTGATTTGCATTTGTGATGGCTATTCTTTCTCATTCACATTCAGACTCCAACTGAGACAACAACTTCATCCCCAACTACTTGTAAAAACATGATTCATGTTTAGAGTGGATAAAAAAGAGAACAAGGTACATTTTTAAAAATACACTGTCTGCTTATTTATGTGGTTTTGCACAATATCCTATTATTATAAAAAGATGAAGGATAAGCAAATTATGTATAAATATAAAATTGTAATTTCTTCACAGGTGTCTACTGTAGGACATGAGAACACCACTGCAATGTTCACAGCACTTTAAACGTTATCTTCTATCATGGTGCTGCACGCAGATATTGCTTGCATATTTTGTCTTGATATTTCAATAAACAGGACTGTTACTGTCATAAATGTTGTGTTATGCTCGGTTGATTTAAAATGGTTCCATTCTCCATGAAAGACTGGTGGTGAAATGAAATTGACCCCAACCCAAATTTCTTTTACGTTTTTCATGCAAAAATGTATGGAATGTCGCCCTTAAAAATATAATCTAACTTAAGCTTACATTGACATCTAGTGGCAGAATAAAGTGATCATGTCTAACAAAAAGAGTTTGAGTGATCATGTCTAGTAAAGTGATCATGTCTAACTGAGTCCTGCAGTTTTTATACAGTGTTATAAAAACTGCAGGACTCAGTTAAACAGAGGCAACAATTATACTGTAGATGAAACCTCTTGTGGACAAACTCTGCAAAATAATGATAGATCTGACTATCTATGCTACACTTCAGTTTATAGGCAACCAAAATTATTGTGGCACATCTTGTTCTCACATTTCATCTCTTATATAAAATAAAGACGTTATGTAATATTATAATAGCTTTCCAATGTTTGGAAGCACAAAAGTAAAAGTACATACAACATTATACAACAACTTTTGGGAGCACATGGAAATGAGCAGCCCTCCTGTTGCCATTTCATTCAAGCACTAGGATGCCAATGATCAGTCAATGACGTCAATCAAAAGACTAACATTTACAGGTACCTTAAAATGCTTGTCAAAAGATGGAAACCTTCACATTCACTTACATGTCTCCATACAATGATATATGGGAGGTTCCTGAACCCATGAAGTCTGTCATGATGAATTGTCCCATTTAGGTTTTGTAAAACAAAAAAATGTTACTCCTCTGGCTTTGAATGACCGATCTTGGAGGATGGTGTGAAAGGAGATTGACTCATTAGGCATTGGGAAGAGCTTTTATACATTTTATATATATATAACATAAAATGTTTCTTATATATATTTAAGAAACATCTTTTTCCACTTTCTCTGTCCATAAAAAATGCCTTTTGAAAATGACAAGGACAACACTAAAAAAAATACTGCTCAATGAAGAGTCTTTATTGAGCTTGATTTTTTTTCCCAAGACCAGTGTTCGCGAATATAACACTACAGGTATTTTCATTTTGTATTGGGAAGAGTAATATTAGTATCTAATAAAATGCTACTTAAAGGAGGACGTTTTCCTTTATTTTAATGTATTTCAAATTTAATATAATGTCATTTCTAATTATTGTCATGCTACTTTATTATCTTAAAGTTAAAGCTTGATGTAATGTTTGGGTAATGACCGGCCAGGAAAAGTTTATTCCCTTTAACAGGTTTTACCGACAATGTTCTTATAAATTTAAGTAAAATAATAATCACACTCACCAAACAATTCTGCTCATATCTATTGATACAATTAGTTTTATTAAACATCTTAACTGAAGGTGCTTTTACTTGGGAACAGAATGACCATTCACATTGCTGCTTTGTGCAACCTTTACATGGCCATTCATAGCCCAAGACTTGATCAGAATGTGGTAAATAAACAAACATATCCAAATACAATGCAGTATATATCAAGTTGTAATAATAAGTTAACATGAATAAACCTGACAAAAAGAATTTAGACAGCAAAGCTTCCTGTATTTTGTTTGTCCAGTTTGCCTCATTGCAGCAATTCCCGACAGGCTCAGGACAGTTGAAAATCCTTCACAGCAAATTTCACCAAGACATTCTATTTCTTATCACCCTGCTCGCTAAATAAGGAAGTACATTCCAGCACTTAGATGCTTGGAGAACGCTTTCACTGGCTAACAAACACTATTATTGAACTTTCATGAACAAGGAGTTGCACAAATGCGATGAGAGAGGTAAAACCTGTCCAAAATCCAGCACAGGATTCAAACTATTTCCGAAAACGATTCATGGGCCCTGTCCAGTCAGAACTATGTTTTTCCTGATATGTTTTATATTGTACAACATATTATCAAATGAACACTTTAAAGTGGTAAAAAAAATTGAATGTTTTATTTAATGCACACTTTGGTTCAAAAGGTTTTGTGATTAGTAATATGGTATTTAAAATACATTTTCTTTGTATTTGAGAATTTTCAAACACACTAGAACATGTACCTTTCTTTAGAATATTATGTATTTTAATGGTTATTTGTAAAAACCCAGTCTGTCACCAGTCTACGTCAAATAACATATACATATAACTTGACATATCTGGCGATGTCACCAAGTCCTATAAGTTAATATGTATAGACTAGTAACATACTGTATTTCTAATGGTCTTTACCAATAGCAAATTTATTTTTAAATTAAATATCCATTGCTCTCATCATCCAGACATTCCTAACAAAATTCTTGCTTAAAAAGCTATTATTGTTTCTTTTTTACAGTTTTATTGGATAACTATTACTGTAAGGTACTCGTTATTGAGAAATTTGCAATCCACAGGGCCTCCAACCACCGTCAACTTTGTTGCAATGACATAATAACAGGTTTCTGTAAAAGTATAAAATAATGCAGACTCATGGTCATCATTGGCACTGCATTCATCGGTCTTTTGGCAAAAAAGACGGGAGGATCTATATATTGTGAAAATAAAGGGCAGGATATCCATTGAAATTATGGGAGAGGGGTTGAGAGTGGCAACCCTTTAATCAATGTAGTTTGTATTGTGCAAAGTCAACACCACAACATTAACATTGGAGTATAGACGTACTGTATCTCCCGCCATGAGATTAATTTTGACTTATGGTTTGTACATAATAACAGAGCTGCACACAACTGCGCCGTAACTGTCTGAGTCTGAGACCAGTGTGATGATGTCATGTCAAAGCGTCTGTGCGTCATTTTGACCATAGTCTGTGTGGCTGGGACATGAAGCACAAATAAGAGGATAAAGACAGTGTAAAAGTAAGATGTGCATAGTACGCTGGACAGAGATATAAAGAACCCACAGGAAAATCAGAAAGAAAGACAGAGTAAAGCTGATTTTCTTTGAAAAGGTAATATGGGCTATTCGTTTCTTCAGTTAAAAAGTATACATTGCTTAGAACATGCTCAGAAGGGTAACATTTAACATCTCAGGCATGAGCAAGCTTACAAAATATATATTTTTATAGAGTGGACAAAATAAGAAACAGGAAACTAAGGAAGACAGACTGAAACTGACTTTCTATGAATGGCTATTATATATGGCTATTTCTTGCTAGTTTCTTTAAAAAAATACTAAAACATTTTCTTGTATTTCTTGTAGGATATCATGAAGCTGCCATCAGTTACTGTTTTGGTCTGCTTCTTTGTTGCTAGCCTTTCACTTCCTGTAAGTCTCTCTTCTACATTATTTTATAATGCCTTAATTCACAGCACTATGCCTAAAAATTATTCATAACAAACCGCTTTTTTATGCTTTTTTTAGATTTACCAACCGCAAATTGGAATCCTCGCAAGTAACAGCAATGAGGTAAATTGGATTGTCTTGTGTGCTTTTCTTAGCAACTGTTGACATTTTGGTTTGTGCATTCTTTTGAATGTTTGCATTTTTGTACTATAGCAGTACAATGCACTGTTAAACATTATTATAACTATTTTTGACTGCTCAACCACCATTTACAGATACTGAGATTAAATGGATTGACCTTGACTGGTGTAGGCTTTGGACAAACACAAATGCAGGTAAATGCAGGTATTTTAAAGTGTAATAGAAGATTTTTTTCTCCACCTTAATATAATCTATTGGCCAAAAGATACCAATTTTTCAATATCTTCATAAGCATTTCTGTAGAGTTTGATTGGTATTGAACCTGGCTTGCTCTAAACTAATTTTCATATTTAAATCCCTTGAAATCGACCAGGAGAATGCCAGCATTGCTTACGGTTGCATATCCATAGAATTTGATAAAGCAAGCCTATAATACATTGCCAACTTTTAAATCCTCTTTTCTTCAGGCATCTCCATTTATTCCGCAGTATATACTCCGACAGCAGCCAGAATTGGGTCTCCCCCAATTGGTAAACTTCAACCCCCAGATAGGGGTCCCTTTTGGCCCACAAGGCCCCCAGATGATGATCCCCACCCAGGGTAATCAGCTGCCCCCTCTGTTGTACGCCAATGCCCAACAGGAACAGCCCCAGGACACCAACAACCCAAACAACCCCAACAACCCTAACCAACCACAAAACCCTGCGCCGGTAGGCTATCATTATTGAAGTGCAGTTATTATTTTTGGTCACATTTAGAAAATGAAAATATTTTCCCTGAACCTCCTTTGGCTATTGAATTGCTCAATCCAAACATGTGGGAGTTACCATTTCAAGATATTTGCAGTGCATTAGGAAAGTATTCAGACCCCTTTTTTACAATTTGTTACATTACAGCCTTAATCAAAAATTATTTAAATTAATTTGTTCCTCCTCAATCTGTACATAGTACCCAAAAATGACGCAAAAAAAGTTTTTAGAAATGTTTGTGCATTCATACAAAAAAATCTGAAATATCACATTTACATAAGTATTCATACCCTTTGCTACGGCATTCCAAACTAACCTCACATGAATCCTGTTTCCACTGATCATCCTTAAGAAGTTTCTACAACTTGATTGAGTCCGCCTTTGGTAAAAAAAAACTGATTGGACATGTTTTGGAAAGGCACACTCCAGTCTATACATGTCAGAGCAAAAATCAAGTAATACGGTCGAAAGGAATTATCCATAGAGCTCCACAACAGGATTGTTTCATGGCATAGATCTGGGAAACGGTACCAAAAAATATCTGCAGCATTGAAGGTCCCGAAGAACACAGTGGCCTCCATTATTCTAAAATGGAACACGTTTGAAACCACCAATACTTCCTAGAGCTGGCCGTCTGGCCAAACTGAGCCATCAGGGAAGAAAGACCTTGGTCAGGGAGATGACCAAGAACAAGATTATCTGGTCTGATGAAATCAAGATTGAACTTTTTGGCCTAAATTCCAAGTGTCACATCCGAAAGAAACCAGAAACCACTCATTACCTGGCCAACATAATTCCTACGGTGAAGCATGGAGGTGGCAGCTTAATGCTGTTGGGATGTTTTTCAGCGGCAGGGACAGGGATAGTAGTCAGGATTGGGGGAAAGATGAATTGACCAAAGTACAGAAATCCTTGATGAAAACCTGCTTAGTGCTCTTGACATCAGAATGGGGTCTTTTTTAATATATACTACCATTCAAAAGTTTGAGGTCACTTAGAAATGTCCTTGTTTTCCATGAAAATATGAAAATATACATGAAATAGGTTTGAATAGGAAATATAGCAAAATAAATAGGAAACATAGTCATTGACAAGGTTAGAAATAAGGATTTTTAATTGAAATAATAATTGTGTCTGTCAAACTTTGCTTTTGTCAATCTTCCATTTGCAGCGATTACAGCCTTGCAGACCTTTGGCATTCTAGTTGTCAATTTGCTGAGGTAATCTGAAGAGGTTTCATCCCATGCTTCCTGAAGCTCCTCCCACAAGTTGGATTGGCTTGATGGGCACTTCTCATGTACCATACGCTCAAGCTACTCCCACAACAGCTCATTAGAGTTGAGATCCGGTGACTGTGCTGGCCACTTGAAACTTGAAACTAGACAGAATACCAGCTGACTGCTTCTTCCCTAAATAGTTCTTGCATAGCTTGGAGCTGTGCTTTTGGTCATTGTCCTGTTGTAGAAGGAGATTGGCTCCAATCAAGTGCTGTCCACAGGGTATGGCATGGCATTGCAAAACGGTGTGATAGCATTCCTTCTTCAAGATCCCTTTTAACCTGTACAAATCTCTCTCTTCACCATAACCAAAGTGACGCATCTGTTTATCAAACTAGACACTCTAATGTATTCGTCCTCTTGCTCAGTTGTGCACCGGGGCCCTCCACTCCTTTTTCTGTTCTGGTTAGAGTCAGTTTGCGCTGTTCTGTGAAAGATGTAATACACAGCGTTGTACAAGATCTTCAGTTCCTTGGCAATTTCTTGCATGGAATAGTCTTCATTTCTCAGAACAAGAATAGACTGACGAGTTTGAGAAGAAAGTTCTTTGTTTCTGGCCATTTTGAGCCTGTAATCGAACCCACAATTGCTGATGCTCCAGATATTCAACCAATCTAAAAAAGGCCAGTTTTATTGCTTCTTTAACCAGCACAACAGTTTTCAGCTGTGCTAACATAATTGCACAAGGGTTTTCTAATGATCAATTAGCCTTTTAAAATGATATACTTGGATAAGCAACACAATGTGCCATTGGAACACAGGACTGATGGTTGCTGATAATGAGCCTCTGTACGCCTACGCAGATATTCCATAAAAAAATCTGCCGTTTCCAGGTGTAATAGTCATTCACAACTTTAGCACTGTCTACACTCTATTTCTGATCAATTCTATATTATTTGAATGGCCAAAGAATTTGCTTTTCTTTCAAAAACAAGGAAATTTCTAAGTGAACCCAAACCTTTGAACGGCAGTGTACATATGCAAAAATATCTAGAAACTTTTTGTTGGTCATTATGAGGTACTGTGTGTAGATTGATAGGGAAAAATATGATTTCATCAATTTCAGAATAAGGCTACAACATAACCAAAAGTGGAATGTATTATCCAACAGTGAGTTAGTGTGTGATTTTATTTTATGGAACTTCTATTAATGGATACATTGGAAAGTTCTGCCCTCTAGTGTCTACAAGGGTAATAGTAGAAACAATGTAATTAAAATCTAGAAAGCCTTAACCGCTAACTGCATAAGAACTGCTAGTTACAATGTTTGATTTGAAATATCCAACCTGTAGTATAATTATAATCAAGCAAAAAATGTTTTCTAACAAACATGGGCTAGGCTAGTGGCAAAGGACTAACAGAGCTTCCTTTGGTTTGAAATTGGAGTAAATAATAGTATCTTCTCCTATAATATTAGATTCTAGCTAACGTTATAAAACGTGGTTCAGAGTTCTCATTTCCAAAACACACGTTGTGCCGACAATAAATAAGTAATTGTGAAGCACTCCATTTCAAATAACAACTTTCCCCAATACCCCATATAATCACTTTGTATAGTGGAAATCTTACAAATGGCACGTTTCAATAATATCATATCATCATTTACATAATTCAACTAGTTAAATCTTTCCAATATATATTAAAGTTGTATTTATTTTATATTGTCTTGAAGGGGGTTCCTCAGTTTCCCCAGTATTACCCGTCCTTTTCATTTCCCCAGCAACCAAGAATGCAGGTACAGTGCAAAAGTTTCTCTTTCGTTGGGATATAATGATGCATCCTAATTTTATGTAAGATATTATCTTCACTCTTAAATCAGATTAAAGGATCATAGAACATATATTTGCATTTTGTTCATTAGTTCACAGTTAATCCATGTAAAATGTAAATGCTGGTATGAAAGACTGTTGCATGTTACTAATCAAGATTTAATGATACAGAACTTTCACTGAAAATCTAAATTCATAGTAATGTGTTATGCCATATAGAGACTGCAAAGAGCACTTTCAGTAACAAGCAGGATTTGTGATGATGATGCATTTTGCATTACACTTTTTAGATGCTTAACTTTCTTCCACAGGGCTACCCTTACTACCTGGCTTATGGTTATCCTCAGAGAAACCCACAAGTGGTTGTGCAGCCCAACCCAAACAACCAGATGAATAATGGCCCAGGCCAGCAGAACTTGGTAAAGCCAACTCAGAAACCACAGCTCCCAAAACAGGTGAATAGTGGTCATTACATTGCATTTCCCTGGCAGTATTCCATTGCATTAAAATATTTCACAATATAAATTATCCCAATGTCATTATATCAGTTTCATGTTAAATCATGCTTATCATTATAATATTTCAAAACTTCAGTGTCTTAATATATATTGTTTCCTATCAAAATGGCAGAATGCAGTAGATCCTGAGGCACCAGGAAATGTAAGTAGACTTTTACAAAGGTACATTGTGTAGACATTTTGCATGTCTTTGGCTATGTCAAGGTTATTGACATACTATTTGTTTCATAGAAATGGCCTAATGTAGTACAGACAGAGGCTGTCAACCCACCACCAGATCACCGTGGTGACACAGCCGACACTGGCATTGATGAGGTATGAAATGGCACACACACTAGGTTGTTGATATTGTAATGTTGTTTAAATTTTGTAAATATATTTACATTATGTAATATTGATTATTTTTTATTCCTTATTTTGTCATTATGTCAAAAAATTACAGGGTCGTCCCAACTTCTCTTTCCTATTTGAGCCATAGGATTATAATAGGGGATGAAGAAAAACAAGGTATGATGTCATTAGAGCAAATGTTATGTATTCATTGTATTTGCCAGTTTAGCTCGGTACAAGGATTATACAAACCTGACAGGGTTTAAGCAAAAAAGTATCAGACTCATTTTCATTGTGGTACTTAAATTCTATCGTACAAAACATTACATAGATACATGTACCGGTTGCACAGATATCAACACATTACTTACATAGAAATATTTTCTTCTATTGCTCTATCACTGGCTTTTTTTCAAAAAAAATATTTTATGGAAAGTTATGGTTGGTTTGCATTTGATTTGCTTTGGTAGGTTGTCCAAATCAGCAGTTCCAGTATATAAAAAGCATATATATTTTCACTGAAGATTAAAACATGTTCATATGAAGTGAATATCTTTCCATTTAACATGTTTAGCTTTTTTGTTTTCTTTTATTTCCAGGGAACTGCAGCCTTCTTGATGAAATATTTCATCAACTATGATACAATACATTTTCTGTCAAATAAATATGTTGTTTATAAAAACCACAGTTGTCTATTTTATTTGGTATGCAAAAACAAGCAAGAGTTCTTAGCATTCAGGGAATTTTAAGGAATGATATATATTTAATCAGTAATGCCAGTATCATTTCCTAAGAAACAATGCAATGTGGACTGACTGGATATATTTGCAGTGGTATATTGGCCAGAAACCAAATAGCCCATCAAACTGGTATTATAAACTGGTTACCAAGATAATTTGAAAAGTAAAAATACATGTTTTTTTCATATGTATGAACACAAACTGCACAGTTTGAAAATGTTGCATAACCATTGTTTGAAAGTTTTAAATAAAAACTTAAGTACCTCCTCCAACATCTGTTATGTACTGTGTAACTATTTAAAATACAATGCATAAATGTTTAATTATCCCTTCAAAATATATGTAAATGAGCTGTAATATGTTATTATTGTATTCAACACAGTTGAAGATTCCAATCCAGATTGTATCCCTCACTGCTGATTAAACTGACTGATCATTTTAAATTACAGAAACATGTCAAAATAGCCAGAAAACTGAGAAGGTTTTAATGTCTATAAAAAAGTCTACACCCTCATGAATTTTTTCATGTTAGTTACTCAGAGTTAATGTATTTAAATTAGGATTTTGCTATTAGCTATGTAACCACTGCCAGACTTTTATTGGGATTTTTTTTAATGATTTTTCTATGAAATTAACTTATATATTAAATATAGAAAAGATAATGATTGGACAAGTCTCCATCCCCTTGAAATAGCTATATTAACTAAGCAACTTCAAATCACAAACCTAGTTAAATGGCTTCCAGCTTTTGTTAAATTGTAGTGATTCACAAAGACAAAGTTGTGGAAAGACAGATTTAGAAAAAAATTAGGTCTCATAAATTACAGTGTATGTCAGACCAAATCCAAGCCACAAAGTCGAGGAAAGTCTTCGTAGACCAATGCTAAATCATTGAAAGTTTACAAGGCCACAGTGGGCTCCATCCTTGTGAAATGGAAGAAGTTTGGATCCACCAAGACTTTCTACAGCTGGAAGGCAAGACAGGTCAATGTTAACAGAGCCTCAGAGTTTCTCTGCAGAAATGGGGGAATCTGCCAGAAAGATAACGATCCCTTCAGCACTCCACCTTCAGCCCTTTATGGCACAATGACTAGACAGAAGCCAGTGCTGAGTAAATCTGATGGAATCTGAAAGCACAAGGAAAAACATTGTCTGGTCTGATGAGACAAAAATGTAATTATTAGGCCTGAATGCAAAGCACTACATATGGCAAAAACAAGGTACCACTCATTACTTTGCTCATAGGATTCCTGCAGTGAAGCATTGTGGTGGGAACATCATGCCATTGGGATGCTTCTCAGAGACAGGAACTGGAAGGCTTGTCAGGATTTAGAAAAAAAGTTGAACAGAGGAAAATACAGAGAGATCCTTGAAAAACACCAGCTACAGTGCACACAGGACCTCAGCCTGAGGCAAAAGATTCATCTTTCAAAAAAAAAAATGACACCAACCTGAAGAACATAGCAAAAAAGATACTAGAGCGGTTTCAGGACAAGTCTGTGAATGTCCTAGAGTGACTGAACTACACCCCATGATTGAACCTCATTAAATATTTTTGGGGAGACTTAATTCACAGTTCACTGGTGCTACCCATACAATCTAAAAGAGCCTGAGAGGATAGTCATTGAACACTGGGAAAACTGCCAAAATCGGGTTTACAAAGACATAACCAAGAAGATTCTGATTGCTGCCCAAGGCGTTTCTACAGATTCTAAATACTAATGTACATTAAATATTTCAGTTTAAATTTTTTACAATAGATTCATACACATTCATAAAAACTGGCTTTAACTCTGTCATTATAGATATTATTATAGATATAATACTATTATTATTATTATTATTATTACATTATAGAATTTATGACAAAACATTTTTTAATCAATTATAAATTTAGTCTATGAAACAACAAAATGTATTTAATCAATTATAAATTAAGTCTATTACACAACAAAATATGGAGAAATTTAAGGGGTCTAAATATTTTCAGAAGGTTCCAAAAAAGTTGAAAAGGAACGTTTTGAGTGAGGAACAGAAGGGTTAAAATTAAGAGAACATTGCAAATTGAATGCTTCTGTTCCTCACTCAAAACTTTCCATTTCAACTTTTCTGGAAAGGAAAGAAAAAGGTGCAGTGGTCTCTTAATTTTTTCCGGAGCTGTATATTACGAATATTTGTATATTTACAGTATATAAAAATGGAAGAACAAAGTACTGATCGTCAAATATTGATTCCTGGTCACAAAGGTCCTTCATCAATGTTTTTTTCTTTTCACCCATAATGGAGGGCATAAACCATCTTGTATGAAATAATCGCTGGAATTGAGCTTCACAAAGCAAAGTAAAGAATAAGAGCAGAATTTACCAAAAAGTAGGAAAAAAATACATGAGACACTGGAGAGTTTATCTCTAATAGAGCACATCTGATTATTGAGTAATTCCATTTGATTAGTTCTACATTATTTTATCTTCTTCTCATGATATGTCTGTTTGGATTTTGTTGGGGTCCGCCAGTTGGAAGACTTGATTGCTTCTTTGTTGGATAGTTCAGGCTGGGGAAAGTAAATCACAGCAATCAACAATGCTGGTGCATTTATCTTCACCTCTCCAGTGATATGGTGCTCTATGATTTGACATGGACACTTATATTAGACATTAAGTGTTGCGCAATCTTTATGCAATTTGTGAAAGCAGCCATTAAATCATGCTTTTATGCAATATTACTCATTGTAGTTAAAGATGAGGATTTGTATATTTTATATAGGTAATCTCTACAAATTCGGATGCCTTGTAACTTGTGAAATTATGACTATGATCTCAAATCACAGAGAAGGATTAGGACATTTGATGTGGCAAGGTGTGGATTGTGTTGTGTATTATGGTTGTTAAGTCTGTGACTCAGTTTAACTCATAATCATGAGCTTATTTAATGCTATAATTGTATAATACAGGTAAGACTTGTAATACTCCCCATGACCTTTGGTAATAATGAAAGGGTGTTTGTTTCAAAGTACAGGAAGCTGTTGATATTTATATTAATATATATTTTATTTTATAATTTATAATTAAGCTATTGCAGTCTCAACAATGTTGACAGTGGATTAATGATATAAATGCTTATGAATTGTATGCTTCCTGGTTTAATACATTTTAATACATAAAACATCCCATCTTATCCTACTTAGGCTGGTTCGGTTTTGCCTTACTTTCATACAGATCACTTCTTTCAACTACTTTAATTCTAGCCTGCTTTTGCTGCTCTTCCTACTACATCTTGTCTCAGCCACCACTAGACTAAGCTGGAATCCGTCATTTCTACATAATGTTTTAGGTTATAAATTATGTACCCATTGAGTCTTGGCAAATATGACCTTGGAATGCTTCACGGCCTTAGTTCAAATTTAGTTAATTCCCCATCCCAAACCAAAATACAACTAAATTTAACAATGACTGTAAACAATGTAAATGTACAAAAACAATGTATAGCCTCAAAACATGGTTGAACTATAGTTTTTATAAAATGCATCCAGTTAGAGTGGAATGTTACAATAACCCAGCTATTACTGTTTTCATACAGTAATATCAGCATATCAAATACAGTAGGTTAGGCATAATCTGTCAGGTATTTTATGGAACCCTTGATGTCCTGCAGAATCATGCACAATGTTCATTGCTCACTCCAACATTCACTACTTTAAAACAAGTTACTATTGCAAGCTCAATCATATCTCTCCATTTCACTGAAAAAGTGGTACATTCGTTTTTGCTTTTACTAAAAAAAGTATGTCTTACATTACAATTTAAAACAATACTTTTAAAAAAATGTACAATTAGTTAAAACATATAAAGTACTACTCATGCACTGCTCTGAAGTGTTCAGTCAGCCTCCATAATCCCCCAAAACATTTAAATGAATCATTGACCGTTTCAAAACTTACCCACCAGATTCTTGTTTCATCATATTTTAAATCTCTGGGAAACACATTCGATCATATCAATATTGCTGAAAGCTCATTGGTTGCTGGTAAAAAAAGAAAGGTGTATAAAAAGCACACTTTATCTGTTTAGTTGCAATACTGCATCAGTGACTTACCATTACAGCAACTTTTGCCCATTCTAAATCTTCACTTGAACAGGTAGGAGTTTTAAGGAATACTTTACGGTAGTGTAAGTCAGGCATACATGTCTACTGTATATTTATATCCACAATGTCTTTTTATTTCAAGGATCCCATGGCGACCATAAAACTACTGGTCCTAGCGATGTCGCTGGTTGGACTGTGTTTCTCATTTCCGGTAAGTTTACTTGAAATAACAACAGAAATAACAACAGCTTGAGCCAGCTTTGTTAAAGTTAATAGAAAAAGAGATTCAACAGGTTTCCAAGGAAGCGATTACGCTTCCTTACGAAAAAATCTGAAATCTTCAATGACCGCTCACACCTGTAACTGTCGATGTATCATACTGTAATATCATTCATAATGAAATTTTGGTTGTTTGTGCAGGTGTCTAATGAGCATGATCGTGTGGTGCGCTCGTCTAGTTATGAGGTCAGTATAGTCTATTAAAGATACTCTGTTAAAGAACCACAGTACAGACTGCACTATTAGAAAATTATTCCACAATGTTCGAGTTCCTGATTATTCTCGTAACTTATCACACTTCTTTTACTTCCTGTCTCTCAACGTTTCACTCACAGCAAGACATGAATAACCAGATGATGACCCAGATGATGAACCAGATGATGTTCCAGATGTATCAGAATCCGCAGCCCCAGATCCCACCAATCATGCCCATTGGCCAGCCTGCTGTTGCTGGAAGTAATTCTCTTCTGATGTCCCTCCTGCCCTTCCTGATCTGAGAGAAATGAAAAAAAAACTTGTTGACATCAGTTATGTTGAAATTAGTTGCTGTTTTAATTTAAGGTAATAATTCTGTTATCAATTAATTTATCAATATAAGATATGTTGTTGTCTATGCAATGTTTCGAAATAAGTAAGGGACTTCATTTTCTATATACTTGTGTTTTATTGAAGAAATGGTACAGCTGATGGAAGACAGAGTCAGGGTTAGTCAAATAGCAGTGGGACAGCTTCTAATCCACAATGTCATTGGTATACTGTACATTTCTGGGGTCAGCTGTACCCACTGGATACGTCTCTTTAATGTGTAAGTCTGTTGTATAACTAATAGGATATAATGGCCATTATATATATAATATACAGCTCCGGAAAAAATTAAGAGACCACTACAACTTTTTCTTTCGTTTCCAAAAAAGGCGAAAAGGAAGGTTTTGAGTGAGGAACAGAAAGGGTTAAAATTAAGAGAACACTGCAAATTGAACGCTTCTGTTCTTCACTCAAAACTTTCCTTTTCAACTTTTTTGGAAAGAAAGAAAAAGGTGCAGTGGTCTCTTAATTTTTGTCCGGAGCTGTATACAATATTAGTGTTGTCAAAGGATTAAAATAATGAATGGCTATTAATTGCATAATCGTCTGTAATTAGTCACGATTAATCCGAATTTTAGAATGTGTTTAAATTTTGCCCTTAATACACACTTTCTGTTTAAAAAGCAGTGCATTATGTTAAAGACATACTGTGTTTTATTGCAAACTATGGACAGTGATTGACTTGGAATTAAATAAATGCTGTGACAAATAAATGTTGTCACAGCCCTTAAATGTCAGTCCATAACTTACCACAATAACCGGCCCCATCTAAATGTCGCCCATGTAAATCTAAATAGTAGGTTCCCATAGGTCTACCATCTCATATTGTTCTCTTGATTATTAAACGTAGGACAATAACTGCTATGTTAGGCTACTGTATAAAACATATCAGTCCCTAATTTTCTGGAGAGCTGCATGGTGTGCAGGAATTTAACCCAATGAGTCACACCTAGGCTTGTCAGTGTATTCTCCTTTGATGTTTAGGCTGAAATGTGGTTAGAATGAGATACAGGTGGGGGCCAGAAAACATTAGATTTCCTGAAAGATGGTTAGCCACAAACAAATACTTGGGTCTCTATATTAAATGGTTCTCAAATTCAGCCAAATTCATGAGGTAGGCTACTTGAATGGGCAGTGGCATAAGGCAGTCATGGTGTCCAGAGATGTTATCTAGAAACTTTAATCAGCGGACATCTGTAATTCATGCAGAGCACAAATGTTGTTTG
>JACXGI010005465.1:0-46853 GCA_016801175.1 Esox masquinongy | reverse complement strand
AGTGAGAGTTCACCTTTCAGCACGACAACGACCCAAAGCACACATCCAAATCCACAAAAGCATGGCTTCACCAGAAGAAGATTAACGTTTTGGAATGGCCCAGCCAGAGCCCAGACCTGAATCCAATTGAACATCTGTGGGGTGATCTGAAGAGGGCTGTGCACAGGAGATGTCCTCGCAATCTGACAGATTTGGAGCGTTTTTGCAAAGAAGAGTGGGCAAATATTGCCACGTCAAGATGTGCCATGCTAATAGACTCCTACCCAAAAAGAATGAGTGCTGTAAGTTTTTACAGTTATTGTGAGTTTTTTATTTTTCCCCCCCAAATATTTCAGTTTGTTTTTCAATTGAATTGTTCACGTTATAGGTCACATTAAATGTGGAAAAAGTTGTGACATGATTTATCTTTGTCTCATTCTTTTCCATCACAAGAACCTGGCATTTTAACAGGGGTGGGTAGACATTTTATATCCACTGTACATTATATGTAACCCCTGAGTTGAATATATTGAATTTATTCTAAAACAACATTGCCAGACTATAATAATAATCAAAATGCTTTGTATTTGTATAGCTAAATATACCTTACATGTACACGTGCTAACAGAATACTAGACTGTTACTGATGCTAATGCTAATTACATTGGAGGGAATGACACAACAAGGTAGCAAGAAACTAACAAAAGACTTTGAAATGTTTATTACAGCAAAAATACCAAGATATATAACAGTTCATAAAGCAGTCTACAACAAATTTGTTGTAGCATAAACCTGCTACAACAAATGAAAGTTGTAGCAGCTTAAAATCATCATTGTTGTAAACAAAGAATATGTTTGGCGCCATTTTACAGGCACGTGAGTGTGGCAATGACCAGCATCTAAGAAGCTATCAACAAGCTAACATATACAAATATATGCTAATAAATGCTATCAGACTTTCAAATACTCAATGAAAGAAATAATATTTTAATAACACGTTTTAATATTTTATGTTAATGGAAGCTTTAGTTTTGAAAAATTAAAAGAAACTTGAAATCAAGTTTGGTACAAACATTACAAAACATTTGGTGCCATTTCACAGCCCAGTTAGCATGGTAATTGACTTTTCTTCTTCTCTTATATAAACCTGCACACATTTAAAAAAAACTCATACACTTTGACTTATGTCTAGGTAAACTTTTCTCCTTCACCTATTGTTATAACATTGTGTTTGTAAATAACACCAACCTGTAGAATAGGTGAAAAGATGAGACTAAAAATATTGGCATGCATATTCAAACTTTGAATTAGGGAAGTGCCAACAACTGCTCCATAAAAGTAACCTGAGCTGTAGCCTATCGTACCACTGCCTCCTACTGGCAACAATCAGTATAAGTATGTTTAAATGGGAACCCACTAGAGGATGAGTGTATCTAATAATAATAATAATATAATGATAATGTGTCTAATAATCCTTTATAATTTCAAATGATTCTCAAGCAAAAAAAACCACATGAATCAACACAAAAATAAGACCATACATTTGGGTTGAGTCACAAAAGCCCCATCCTCATACAACTGAACTGCACAGGACTCACGCAGCCCTTACATCTGCCGGTACCACACTATACATGTAAACCACTGACATGACTGAGGAACTGTCTCGCTGGTAGACATTAATTAAACAGCTTAAGGCTGAGTTCCACTTTCTGCAGTGTTGCCAACATCAAAGCACTGGACGTTTACTTTTATTCAACCACTGGGGTCAGCCTTTTAAGAGAGCCCCGGTCTCTCCTTCCCAGACCTCTGCTAAGTCATTATCTTTCAACCCCATTCATTCTAGTTAGTGCTTGCTGTGCTTCTCCTTATAGGCTGTAGTTGTAATTGTGGTCAGTGTTAGTGGACAACACTAGCTCAGCAGTACTACAGCAAAGGTTGGATAAAATGGTCAGACTACAGGATGGTTTATAGTTTTGAATAGTGTTAGGACTCATTGCTTGTTGTTGTCTTTGAGTAAGGTATTTTATCTGGAATGATCTAAGTTGATAGATATCCAGCAACAGAAAGGGTGTAAAATAAGATCCCTATAAGTGGCTTTATTTGGGAAAAGGCATGAGGGAGCAAAAAGAAAAAGAGAGAGAAAAAAACAATAGGGTCTGAATTCCCAAATGGGGCAGAGTTCAAAGAGGGTAAATGGTGAATTCCAATAAAACATAGGACCTAATAATATTAAAAAATTCACATTTCTACCAGAAATAAGATGAGGTGTAATTATGATTTCTGGCCTGATAAGGTGACCAGTGGATAGAATTTGAGCAGTGACCATCCTATGCACTCCAACATTACGAGGTAAGGTGCCTTTCCTCTCATCCCTTTTTGAAACCCCTTTCTCCCCATGAAGCCACCATCGCCAGTGTATATTTGCTGATTCATAGCACTCTAGAACCCAGCCGGCCCTCTAGATGCCTGTCTCCATGGAGACGGGTGGGAAAGGGAGTAATGATGTCATGTATAACAGAACAGCAGCATGCCTGTGTTTAAATTAACTGGGTTGTAGTGTGATTGCTTTGTGGCTTGCTTGAAAAGGTATGGGTAATTTCATCGTATGTAAGCTACTTCAATCTACACAAAATTGCTTGACTTGTGAATGCTTGTTTTTGTAAACTGATGAGCAGGTTACACCGAGCATGAAACAAACATTTTGGAAACGTTCTTGATTTGTCTTCCATCTGTATTTTTAGTAAACCAAACAAAACAAGATTGATCAACTGCGTTGACAGACCTACCCTGAAGAAAACCTGTCAACATAACGCATGCACTATTCATTTCAGTACCAGCTCTGCCCCTGTCATATTAGACAGTGGTGACACACAGGCAAAGATGCGATTTAGACACAATGCCTGCACCAGTGAGAACCAGAATACAAAGCCCAGCCATTATCTGTGATGATGACGCTCTTTTTCTTTGTTCCTATAATACCCTTGCCATCAAACACAATGCAGAGGAGACTGAGTCACATGAAAGGGGACAGAGAATTTATAACAACTTGAAATTGTTGTCATTGTTGACCTACCTGAGACCCAGCCAGCTGAATTGAGGCACTGGATACCATGGCGACCGTGGTTTTTAGAGGTGATAATGCAGATCGAGAGGTGTTAGGAGAGTTGGGTTTACAGGGAATTGGTTAGAGACACAGTCATAAGAGGTTTGTCCAATGACTGAAGGGTGCTGCATGGGTTACCTGTGAAAACATCCGCTAGTCAGAAATGTACCGACCAAGTAGCTGAGTTACAACATTCTGGTATATTTTATAATGACAGATATACAAATGCATTAAATGTAGCATTGTCTGTTCTTTCGTTAAAAGACGTATTGAATTGTGTTAGCGTCTCATGGTATAGCTTTAATGATTTTTTTAAGGGACAACGAGAGTAATGTAACTTGTTCAGACTGCCAAGCAGACAACAGAAGCAGATGTTTGTTAAAGGTAATGTTTACAGTGTTCTGGAGCTCAGAGAGATAAGGCTGGTATCATCAGATTATTATTGTATCACTGTCCTTACCATTCTCAGCTTTGTTCAATTGATCATCCGACTTAGTAAAGTGGTTTATGGACATTAATGCCTACTTAGGAATGTACATGTCGTTTTTTTCAGACTTCCAAATTAAGGTGTTGTCAAACTGTAAAAGCACATAATGGGTTTAATGACATAATGAGTCAGAGGGAGAAGTTAACGTTTGTTTTCCAAATATATCAAAGAGGAATTATGTAACATCACTTACTATTTATTGCAATGAGACTAGTAGGCACTAGGAAACAATAAAATAAAAAATGCAGAACACCATTGTGATTATTTGACACACCAAATCATTTTTTATGTAAAAAGGCCTCTCATGGGGTCTTGGTATTGGTACAGGGACATAAGGTAGGGATCTTCTAATATGTTCATGTCAGATGTTGAGCCAATGCCTGAGGATCTTACATATCCAAAACAAGAGAAAATTACTTACTGCCCAACAAGTACAGATGTCATACCAATGGATGGCATAGTACACAAAACACATGGTCCAGTTTGGCCTGTGAGCACCACTTGAATAACGACTTGAGAGGAGCTAAGAGATGAGATGGCAAATCTGTTTGCTGAATCTAAAAAGACTATTTGACATTCATATTCAAATAATTTTCCCTGGTGCAGCTCAAATGCTCAGCCTCACAATCCCTTGAGAATGAGTCAATCTTCTGAAAGAACAAATCAAGAAGCTTATGATGGTCCAGTCACCGACCACAGCGCAAAGGGCCCCTGTTGTTTAATGTCCATTACTACTGTTTGTTTTGTTAAAAACAAAGCAGCTAGCTTGCTGAACATATACGGGATGTTTTAACCTCTGACTTAACAATATAACATACAGTATATGAAAACGTAAGAGTATCTAAAACAAATCCTTATTTGGTTCGATATGATTTGTCCTTTCTTTGTGTTGCTGATCTTGTTTTATAGTTGTGAGGTGAGAGTTGGGTTATCAGGAGTTCAGGTTGAATGTGAGACATGGACACAAACTTTACAGTTATTCAGCCCCAGCAAAAGTTCGGACTCTTCACACCTCTAGCCTTGGACACTGATTGGTTGCATGTTGCAGTTGCCAGGGGAGCTACTGTATATGCCAGGTAACATTTATGAGTGGACAATATTCTCAGTCTCTGCAGCTTCACTAGTCACCAGCAAGTTGACTGAATCTGAGTCACTTTTAATCACAAAACGCACACATGCTGAGAATATTAATGAGCGAAGCTCGTTCAGCCAGGGAACACGAGTGGGCACTGGCCCAGCCACGCATCAGCTGATGTCGGAACCACGCCACCACAGTCTAAAGATGCCTAATCTAACATGGCGGTGTATTTAAGTCAGTCAGGCTACTTACTCTGTCTGCTACTCTGCTGGTCCCCTTGCATGCGGTTACTAAACCCACCCACCACCCCAGCCTCCACCTGTTGGTTCTGTTTCCTTCTGCGGGGGGATTGGTACTGCGTACCTTGCTCATTGCCATCGGTATTGCTATTAAAATATTACAGTGTTAATGTTATTAGTAGTATTCTAGACCATCATGTGATTGCAGTGAGTTACTCCAAAGGAACAGAACCTAACGCCAAAGCATCGTATGTGTATTGTTTCTCTAATAATGGTTAAATGAAGAACATGGGGTTTCCTGTCTGAACTTATTATAATGCTGCTGCTAATGGTAGACAACATACGGGGACGGAATACACAAAATCTACACAGGGTTGGAATGCACTTATATACTATGTGTGGTGAGCATATAAAATAATAGCATAAGACCATTTTCAAATACAGTTTCAATATAGTAAATCTAGATGCTCTCTGGGTGCAGGGAGTTGAGTATGATGGAAAATGTATCTATGATAAATGCATAAAGCTGGATTTCAAGTTCATCCAACTGATGAAGTGGCTTAATGGCCTCATCACCCAAATCCTAAACTATTCCTTTAAAACAGGAATAGTGTGGATGATGGTGACAATATTTCAAAGCTCAGGGGAAGCTAAGAGACGTGGACATATTTCTTGTTACTTTGACATTTGTGAGTATTCATACATTTGGTGTGTTGAACTGCATACCTGTGTTTTTTCAGTTATATAAGCTACTATATAAGGCATTTTGACCCTTGTCAGTCTTCTTTGCCTTGAAACACAACAGTAGTTGGTGAAGACTTTTGTGTGAATGCCAGAAGCGTAGTCGGAGGTTGCAGCCTCATGCTCATGCATTCCCTGAATTCCTATCAGACCTCACAGTCAGGAAAATGAAATCATCATTTTGGGGGATTTATACAATATTCACATGGAGAAGTACGCTGAACCCTACTAAAAGGTTTTTCAAAGCTATAATCATCTCACTGCATTTTGCACAACATATTTTGGGATTTATGTATTGTCATAACCTAGTTTTATTTTTGTTTCATGTGTTTTCTTAAACACATGTCTGTGTTCAGGACATTGTCTCATGGCCCCCTTGACGTTTATCTATTTTACATCACCTGTGGATGTTCTCAAGGACGTTTTTAAGAAGCTGTGTCATTGTCCTATAAAGGTTTTGTTTATTGCCTGGTTCAATTATTAGTTCATCTGATCCACTCATCATTTTAATTTAAAGTGTACAAAAATATAATGTTATCATGTTACAGTTTTAAAGGTTTGAGTTACAGTTGAAACTGTGATTGATATGTGAAGAGCACACTTCGACAGGATTTAAGTGGCCATCAAAGATGAGCATTTACCCACTGCAGTTCTGATGCCAAACTGCAATCAGGTAAAAACCCTTTTGTGGTCAATGAGCATGCAGATGAGTTTCACTTAGAAAGTTTCTGACAGTTTGTGTAGAAATTATTTGTCAGTATGTCAGCTGTCATCAGCTGTCCAGGTGGCTGGTTTCAGATGATCCGCAGGTGAAGAAGCCAGATGTGGAGGTCCTGGGCTGGCGTGGTTACATGTGGTCTATGCCGGTTGGAGATGCTGCCAAATTCTCTATAACTATGTTGGAGGCAGCTTATGGTAGAGTATTATTTCAGCAATTAGGTGTTTCAGTACAGTGATCTGGGGCAGATGCGGCATATATTGTTTTGATGTTGCTTTATAATAGTTGTTCTAGACTGTATTTTTTACGCAGCTGATATTTACAACAGCAGCTTAAAGTAATGAATGCATAAATGTACATGATTTGTCATACTGGCCTCTCGCGGGAATAAAATCCACAGCTCTGGCAACTGAGCTACACTGGATCTTGAAGTGCAAAGAGTTGGAATAGGTTAAATCAGTCACTGAAACAGGTGTGTTAGTGGTAACATTGGAATGCTTTAAAACAAGGTTGTGAGTTTGTTCCCAGATGAGGATGTGTTTTTAATAACAGTGTTTAAAACCTAATGAAGCAATAATTTCAGGTGCGGCAGTTGCGTACAATGCAGCTTAACGAACCAATGTATCTCGCTTTCCAATCCGTCCTCAGGGAAAGAACACAAGATTAAGTGCATCATTAAGTGTAACTTGACACGTGGTGTACATGTGGGAATGCTCCGGTGACCTGGTCAATGAAAACAAAGATAAGTGAACAATGCCGCAATACTATGACAAAACATATACTATACACAGTGGGATTCTGACTAATTTCTCTGAAGCAGTCCATAACATGAGAGCATTAAGAAAAAGTAGAATGACCACATAGGGGAGGAGATTGAGACCATTCCTCAGAGCCTGACTGTTTTCTGTTTTTTTTTTCTTCTTAGATTCTTGTCTTTCAAGCTAGCCACATTGCTTCACATAACATTTCTTGCTCTTTAGGGTATAAGGCTGGTTAGTGTAATAAATATTTTCTTCCAACTGCCAAAGTAAAAAGCTTTATAAAATACATCTGATTGATTGACTTATTATAACATATTAGTTGGATGTAGGTTTCTTCCTCTCTACTCTCTACTGTGCTTGTTATTTTACTCCACCTGCAGCTAGAATGCATACATACATACTCATCTTAAGTGATCCAGTGTTGTTGAGAGATGACTTATTGGCCTCACTGGGTTTCTCTTACATCCTGTAAATGTACCTCTTTATCAGTAGGGAAACACTTGTCCAGGAGTGACCTCCTTATTGAGAAAAGTAGGTCTGAGTTTAACTTGACTTGCATTAGACACTCAGCATATCTTGACAGAGACCAATATACAGAACACTAGCAGCTAATAGAATGGTGTGAAGGGAATGGAATACAGGTAGGCTGTCTGGAGGAGCTGGTTGTCATTTTACAATTTTGTCAGTTAGCTAACGCTCTTATCCAGAGTGACTTACGTACATTGATGATTGCATACATTTAGGACCTATAGTACTTTCCAATTTTTTTTGTCATAGAGGGTGGAAATAATGAGCCAATTAGAAGCTGGGGATCACTATAGGGTCAATCCTCATTTTGTTAGACTCTATATCAGGCTGAAATTTAGCCCAGGGGCTGAGTACTGCTGATTCAATCCGGCCTGGGTAGGTGTGAGTATGAAATTAAATAATTGCTGTTGTGTTTAAATAATTGCTTCTAGCCCAGTCTTAAACATGGAAGACTAGATCCAAAGTACTTAGAAAATATTATGGACCAATGCATGTTTTAAAGGGGCACTGTGTAGAATCCTGCCTCTAAACATTAACATGACTTGTTTCCTCCTCTTCCCGTACCAAACGAGACTGGTGTAGTAGTCCAGGGTGGTTCAGGGTGGGAGGAGTCTAAGGACATTACAAGTCAAAGTAAACTGACAGACCAACCAATGCAAAAGTTTAAATGGGAAATTTGTCGGTCACTCTGATTCATTTAATAGAAAAATGTAATTTGAAATGTTATGAAAATGTTAACTGCCGATGTCTACTGTTAATTTCTGCTTGTTGTTATGCTAGCAGTACAGTAAAATTGACCCTTTAATAACTGCCATTTCTTGGCCCTCAAATTCATTTTGAGAAATCCTCAGTTGGCTCTCCACTGAATTTTAAACTTGTGATGTGACACTTGTACCAAAAAGTTTGCCCAGACCTACGCTATATCCTCCCAGGTGGTGCAGAATTCTAAGGCACAGTGTCAGCTCCAAGCTAACCACCAGAGCCTAGGTTTGAGCTTTGATGGTGCTGCTAGCTGACAAGTGGCTGAGATGTCACATAGGTTATGTAAAATTGGTCAAAATGGCCCAGAGATGGAGGGTGAACTGGCAGGGATATCCTGTTGTCATTGCATTCTAGATGGGTCCTGCAAGTTTACTGAGATTGTCAGATGACACATTCAGGAGTAAATGATGGTAAAGGGAATATACAATACGCAAACCATTCTGCAAGCTAGCTGTGCAGCTGAAATGTTTACAGAATTTCCAGTGGAAGTAGAATCAGATTTTCCTTTTGATCAAGGACCTTTTTTGTGTTTTCACTTCCCTTATACTTCTAAGAACCCACTTAGTTCTTAGATGAATGTTTTCACCATGTCATATCTTAAAGATATATAATACTTCATGTACTGCCAAGGAATCATCCACCTAAGTAAAAGGACATGTCACTGCCAAAAAGTTGACTACTTTGTGCCAATGAAGTGCAACTTTAGCGAGTTTTTGAGGTTCTCAGTACTGAGTCTTTTAAAAGGTATTTCATGACTTTACTTATAAAGCCACAGTAAACTATGTCCTATATGCAGTGATGGAACATAGACCATAGCTCAGCCACTGCCTGTAGTGCCCTATAGGGAAAAAGCAGCAACTCCCCTTTCAATGTTAGCATAACTAAACGATTAGGCTGAAGAAGTTTCAGTTATAGCATAACAGAACAGCTGTGCCTGAACATGTTCCAGTTTTTGCATGACAAAACGACAGTAGCAGAATGATATTCAGTGTTAGTATAACACAAGGAATGGCTGAAAATGTTTCAGTGTTGACGAAAAAAAACAATAATGTCTCTGCACATTTCAGCGTAAATATTATTGAGATAAATATTGAGATATTCCTGTTGCTAGCAAATTAGAACGGTGCTTGTGTTCTGTGTGAGTACAATTACTTTTCACTGGCCACACATGCAATGCAATCGTTCAAGATGTTAGCATAACAAATCAGTGTCTTGCTATCCCCCGTAAATATATATCACAGATGAGTGAAACACAAGTGAATGTTAAAAATGCCATTTAAGTATGACATTTATTTTTTGTCATTGATTGTGCCATTACATCTGCATTGACTTTGAGGGTGGTGAGCTGATTTGAGATGTTTTTGTGAGGAGAATGCAATTAAGCTTGTGTAATAATTGATTTTCAGTGAGGACATTGATTGCGTTCAGCAATCAATGCCCTCATTGATTGGAGTTTATACTGCCTGAAGTCAACACTGATGGAAGGGGTTGACTTCAGGCAGTATAAACCCCCAGTGAGCTGTCTGTCAGCACCACTCCGCCTGAGAATCCATGGGTTCATCTCTAAGCTTCAATCCAAGCATGACAGATGGACAGGGAGGCTTCCCTCGAGTAGTATGGCTAACTATAATGCTAACAGTACACACGGCATCTTAGTAATCTGTGTCAGTGCAATAGCTAGTATATGTCCCTATATGACCAGCAGTATGTTAGTCTTATGTTTTGGTCAGTTCGGAAGACTGTATATATATATTTTTTTTCTGGTACACATAGAACAACAACTTCCTCTACAATTGATTCAGTATTGTAGGAGTTGTTTGTGTTATGGCACATTATGATCAGCAGAGGGCAGACAGGAGAGTCAGAGAAAGCAATAAAGTAAAGGGGCACTCCCTCACGTCCGCAACCGTTCAAATACAGTGGAGCAGCAGTACCATCGTATTACCGAATACAAACATTACATTATCATGACCACTGTGAACAATTACATATTTATATAACACTACACCTTATTAGAAACTGATGATGTCCTTCATTTTTGTGAAACATCATAAGGAAATAATAAAAACATATACTATTAATATAAACTTTTTAATACATTTTTAAAAGGAATATTTACGTATTTGTAATGAACCATGGCTTTGATAATCTTCTTCCTTTCAAACGGAGAATAGTCAGGCTACATTGTGGGAAGTCATTAGAGACTGCCTACACGGTCTGTGCGTAGATTAGTCTTCCTGTCTGTCTCTCTGTGTTCGTTTCCAGCCTGCTAATGCCACATTATCTGAGGGTGCTACGCTGATTTCGCCACACCAAGCTCTCACAGGATTAATGCTTTGGGGCCAAATCTCCCATTGGAAATAGAAATGAACATCTAAAACTTAAAACAACATAGGAGAAACAGGGGACACGGGTATACGTGAGTGCCTACATAGCATAGGTAAACTGTTGAATGATTAGTGAACTTGTATGTGTTTTAGGATCTGAGTTATTGTTGCCCAATGTGAGTAATGAATGGCATTATTGCAAAATAAATCAAAAAGAAATGAAGTCCTCCTCAACCTCCTTAGGCATGGACATACTAAGTGTGAATGCCCTTTGACATTAAAACACTGACAGAGGTAAAACGATCATCCAAAACGTAGTGTAACCTTAGTCTGGCTGACCCTGTGTATGCATCAGCCAGGCTAGTGTAACCTAGCCCCTTTACCTAATTCTGTCTCTGTCTGTCTCCCTTACCACGTAGTGTAGGTCAGACACAATCTGGATGTGTCTGGCTCTGTATTTCTGCTCTCTCTCCCCCTCTCTCACTGAAACACGTGGGCAAAGGGGCGAGGCATGGAGTGAGAGTTACAGCGGTGGTGGTGGCAGTCTTTTCCGGATATTGCTGAGGAGCGGCATTTAAGCGTTGGAGCTGTTCCCTATGGTGGTGTAGTGTTTATGATAGGGAAGCATGGCTGGTGGATAATAGTGGAGACTATAGTCACACCCCAGAATATAGAGGCATCTGTTTACTGCCCACTGAGATGGAACAATCACAACACACATCTGTATCCCTCTCTCCATTCCTCCCTCCTTTTCCGCCTCACTCTGTCACTTTCACTCTCCTCTGAGCCTGTGTTTATTTCCCGTCCTCTAATTGTCTCTGTCTGTGTAACCTATTTTCTCTCTCTCCTTTTCTCCTGTTTTATTAGATTTTGAATTTGTTCAAGTGTTGCTTCTTTGTGGTAAAGAAGGCGTGGCCCCTGTTTCTTATTTTCTTACAAACATTGCCTCTTGTGGTGGTCTGACAGAGGGTAGGCTCTTTCTCTATCCAGTGCTTTCCTCAGTAAGCTGATCCTGCTGGCACAGTGAGCTGGGAGACTTCCTTTTCTGGAAGGACCTGATGCATCACGTTAATGACCCGCTCCACACTTGTCTCTCCACAGCCTGCCTGAGAAGCCAGGGGTCTCATTTGATATTGCAGCCCCTTGTGGAAACATCACAGCTCTAACCGTGCCGAAAGAACCCAACGTTGGAGTCAACCATCCACTGATCATTTGGCTGTGCTCTCTATACCGTCTCTGTTTGGATCACTCCCCCTCCTCTCTTTCTCCTCATGCATGCTTTCTCTGTCTCTCACTCATTCACTCACCCACTCATCACTCTCTCTCTCTCTCTCCCTCTCTCTCTCTCTCTCTCTTTCTCACCCTCCCCATCACTTTCTGCATCAGCTTTAGTCAGACCAGAAGGGAGTTACTGGGTCCACTGTCAGGTACTAGATCATCCAAGCTACAGGATCATTAACATTTTAATGGAATATTTTCTTTGATTCTACTTCCTTTCTTTCCGTCTTCCTTCATTATCTTTATCATTATCATTATCTCCCTCCTCATCTTCCTACTGCTATTGTTCTTTTTCCTGCTTCCACACCCTGCCTCTGGAAAGAGGAAAGGCACCATTCACGCAGCATAGCAGTGGGAGTAGACAGCAGCGTGTGTATCTGTGGGTGTGTGTGAGTGCGCTTGTGTGTTTGTGAGCGTGGGGGAGCATCAACCTCTCCAGTCCTCTACACTCTGTCTGAGTGGAACATCCCTTTTTGTATGGACTTTTATATGGCTTTGAGACTTGCAACACTGAAAGCAACACCACTGCCCAAGCTCTACATGTTGGACTAAAATACAGCTCAGGAAATCTTTAGCCCCAAGATGAGTGAGGAAGCTAAAGATAAAAGCACTGGCAAACCAGTGCATCGGAAGAAAAAAGGAAAAAAGGTATGTAAAGTCTTTGTAAAAGCTGTCAATATTTGTTCTATTTCTGCGGTTGGTCCAAATAAACAACACCTGCTAGTTGTCTGTTTGTGAAGTTAGGTGAAGTTTAAAGGGATTAAGGTGTTATGTTTCATGCATGCTTCGAGTTTACTCTGGTTGGCCATTTGATGAAGGCAAAGGTACATTAGTTTGTTTCTTGGTACCTTAATGCAGAAAACTTTAATATTCACTTTAGATCTATGAACACTCTCAACAACCAAAAATGTTTTACAGAACAGTTCTGTAGAAATGTATTTGCGTGTGCATGTTTATTGTGGTATGTCAGTATTTGACTCACCTGGAATGCAGAGCCATGTACTAGACAGATCTTGTTGCAAACTACTCTTCGTGACCGCTCGTTGTCCGGGTATTTCTATTGCACCTTATGAGCTAAAGCCTCCTCATGATTACCTAAGCAGGCATGTTAAGGAGGAAGGGGAGAGGGCAGCCCCAGGTTAGGGTGGGGGCAGCATCTCTTGTTGTTTCTCATATTAAGCAGCGTCAACATGAGTCCACAGCTGCACTTCTGATGTTATCCTCGTCCTGTCCCCGGGGGCTGGAATCACACGTTTTAATTGAAAGTCTTCTTAGACACAGGACAGTGTTTATGACATGGCTAAATGGTTTGGTGTGTGTGTGCGCACATGCCTGCATGTATGCACGTATGAGTGTGTCTGTGCGTAAGCAGCTCTAAGTGCTGCTCCTGTGGCTGTTTTGTTTGTTTTGTCAATGCACTAAGCCCACGATGAATGGGATTCAGCAGGTTTTATGGACCCAGGGGCAGGCAGGGATGGGAGACAGGGAGAAGGGAAAGGCTGAAGCTTTAGGGAAGCTTTTGGCTTTGGGGTTTTGGCTTTGAACTGGGGATTGGGCAAGGTTGGGATAATTGTTTCAGAATTATTATTTTGGGAGCGCCATGGTTGGTATCTCTACAGCCTTTGCCGTTGTTTGCCTTTATTTTGCAGATTGTACTAAGATAATAAATGGAATTGTATAATGGACCCCCCGTAGATCATTTTGCATTTGATGCAGGGTTTTAGAACCTATTTATAAATCCCCCTAAAAATCAATGAAAATAATTACAAATCACAGTGAAGTTTGACTTTACTGCTGTTGCAAATAGAATTGCATTATAACACACACAAACAGATTACCTTGTAATCAATATCGAAGCTTGTGTGCTAGACACTCCAGCTCTTTCCTTTGGTCGAACTGTTGGGGTACTAGAAAAGTTTTTATGACTCCTGTTTTTCCAGAACTTTTTAATCTGATCTGCCTTCAATAAGCTCTAGCAAAAAAAAAACATGAATGCTATTTATTAGCAGATTCGAGGATATTAAAAAAAACATTTAAAACAAATACACAGAACTATGTTCCCAAACTACATGCAACAAAGGCAAAAAAAATTGCCTTTGAGAATTTCATTAGTTTTTTTCTTGTAGTAGTAAGCTAAAATCAAATACATGATTGTTTCATGCAGCATTCTGGTCTCACGTTTTGTTCCTGTTGTATTGGGTGCACGGAACAGTTGAGAAAGTATTTTGTTTACATTTTCTCAAAGTAACAGTGCTCTTTCAGATTATTATCCCTTCTTCCTCCAACAACCATAAAGCAAAGCATTTGTCTCGTCTCTTTTCCGCGTCTTCATGCCTGGAGATTCACATCATCCCATGCACGTTGTCATAGTAACCTGATTCCCACAGATATAAGCTAGAAACTCAGTTTTTGAATTGAAGTTAAACATGGCACGTTTTAACTCCTTAATTGATAGTGCAGTGTGTTTAAGCTATTTTACAACTACAGTTTGTAACTACTTGTCATACTGATTTTGACTTTGGAATTATTGTGTATATATTAATGCAAATTAATCTAGCTAGCCAGCCTGTCTTGTGAGAGGATTACATTTTGGGTTTTGTTGTAGCCTTGTGTCTTATAGATTTAAATTAATTTTTTTCATGTTGCATGCTAATTTATCATAACAACAAAATGTAATAAATTAACCACAAACCATAAATCTCAAAATTTTTCCCTAAACATAATCTTAACTCTAACCCCAACTGCAATTTTTCACTTTAACCAAAACCCTAACTATGCTTGCTCAGAATTTTGTTCTAGCATCCTTACACGCACACAAACATTTTGTTGTTCTATTCGTCTGGGGACCGTAAACACAGAAATCAGTGTTCCCTATTTTCTAGCCCAAAACCTAACCGTAACCTATTTCCAAACTTTTATGCCTAAAGGTAACCTAGTCTTAATGCCTAACCCTAACCCTAAAATGAACCTGTAATGCCTAAACCTAAAAGTAACCCCAATTCTAACACAATACCCAAAAGTGAAGAAATCAAAAAATGTCCTATATGTGTAGTGTGTTTCCTAGTTTTATAAGGACTTATTTTTCATGTTTTAATTTCTTTGTGGGGACATCTGTTCCTACATACTGTATACAAATTGACCTGGATCACACGCACACATTATGTTGTTTGAAATAAAATGATACCTTAAAGGGATGACTGTCTTTGTTAACAACTAGGTTGTTCAGCTATTTTTGTAGGAGACTAAAAGCAGAAAACTGCAACACACAGTGGTGCTACTGACGATTGGTAAGAAATCATGCCCAACCATCTGAATATAAGCTAACATAATGCCAGTTATGAAATGATTCTGAATCAATTCAATCGACCACTACAACATAGTGCAGCCTATCATCCTGCTGGCTGATAGCATTGCATCATTCCCAGTACGCAGGGAGTAGTAAACAACGGTGTAGTGTACAACGGTATTATTATTACATTCAAACAGATGCTTGCTTGTGTGACAGCTTCAGTCAGGTAGCCACGGAGGAAGATAACAAGTGCTACCTAAGTTACAGACAACTACATGGGATGCATGGATGTATCACAGAGCACATGGGATCTGTATCAAACTGCCTGAACAGATTTGTGCTGCAAACCCACTTCTGTGAGTTGGTTTACTTTGTTGGAGCACAAAACATGTACAATCTACATGCCATTCAATAATCCAGACCCACTTCATTTTCACATGAAGATGAAGAAACTTTTAACCAGTAAGCGGAGAGCAATTAATGAAAATATATTTATTTCTCTAGCCTAACTAGATAATGTTTGCAATAGATTTAACTTTTTCAGACCAACATTTTTAGACTCTTTCACCATCTAGATTGCTTAGTCATGGTTTGTGTTATCCATTTGACAAAGGCTACAGTGAGGAAACCTGAAAACTTACACCTGCATATGTTGTACTGGCAAGGGGTATCTTTTCTTTGGAATATGACGTATGCTAGTGAACTAGCAAACTGTCAGACAAAGTAGCAGTTCACTCAGATCATTGTAGCAACATACTTTACGTAGCTAGCCTAATTTCTGTTGTTTTTTCTTTGTAGTAAATATCGTTAACCCCAGTTTGTCTGAGTTATAAATGAAATCTTCATTGGTGAAATGTTCATTGCACTATGCTGAGCTAGCTGCTCATTTGTATTAACTTCTCGTTCACTTCCTCTACCCATTCCCTGATTCTAAGGCCAATACCACGGCTATTATTATTTTATACATTCAGATTTTTGCTAGAATCTATATTGAATTTCTCTGTCTACAACATTTTGGTTAGTAATTCAATGGCGAACATTCAGAATGTATTTTTTTTCCTTAAATTATGCATTTATTTGATTTAAGGATTTAAAATGTTGTTTCTATGTATATTTTATTAATATGTTATATGAAGAGAAGAAAAAGTGTAAATAAATCAACCGTGTAACTAAAATATTGTTATATTATTTTATGAAATTCTACAATTTATACTCTTATCCCTCCCTTTTGAATTTTGGAAATGTACAGGACCACAGTAATTCTAAAAAAATACCAAGTGACTTGTATGCCCAAGCTCCTCTTGCCAGTTACTTGATTAGCTTTTCATTATCAGTACTCTTAAAGAATGGTAATCATCATAGATGCTCAAAGGCTAGGAAAACCTTTTACAACTTGGTGATTTGAAGATCAAGCATCACTCCCAATCCAGTTTGGTAAAACAAGCATCCTGTACAGCAATGATAACATCGGCACCTGAAGCTAGAAGTTCATCAAGATTAGTCATTTTAGGATCCAGCTATGGGCTTTACCATTGGGAGATAATCAGTATATCTATTTGTTAATTCTCTCAATGATGGGCACATTGTGATCATTCTGAGAATGCCGTCCAACGTTTGCATTCAAATGGGTTCCAATGTTCGTATGTTTGTGTGTGAGAAAGTGTGAGGGTGTCAGTGAGAGAGCCAGATAAGCTTGCCAGATGTTTAAATGATTGTAGCCATGGCAACTACTTTCCACACCGAGAATGAGGGATACGGAGAGTGAAGGAGATTGAGAAGAGGGGGCTGGTGTTCTAGTCAACCCTGTGGCAATCAGGCCAGATATATATTTCATGAGACTACTGATGGGAAATACTCAAGAATACAATCAAGTATCTTTTGAGTTCCGGTTGCTGACTTATGAACATATGTTCATATTATAAATCAAACTGAAATGTCATTTTGGTCGGAATATGTGTGCAGCTTCAGATTGAAATGCCTGCCAAATTCAAACAAATTATGTAGAAATCTGGAGAGATCTTTGGTATACAATTAAATAATGTTACCCTAGACTATTCATTTAAAATGTAAGTTATTTAACTGACACAATTATCCATAGTGACCTACAGTAGTATACTCACTTTTATACTATTTATACTGTTATAGTGGCCAATGTGCCTTACCTAATATATGAACCTCTTGCCTTCTTTAGCATCTATTCATCATTTATTTAGTGTTCCTGCTTCTATAAATTAGTACCCATCTGGGTGTTAAAATGTATATACAGCTGATGGATGCACAAACAGCTGTGGGTTTTCTGCTCCAGATACGGTCCCTCTCATTGGAGAACAATGGGGTCATCCTGTTTTGTCACCTCACATTACAAGATGGGACAACAGGTTACTTGTCGGCCTCCGTTGTCATGGCAGCGACCCATCTGTGTGATGCTAAACATCTTCATCTGACTGGCCGTCATCCATGGGGACAGTGGGGAGAAGAGGGGTAGGGGGGAGAGAGAGAAGGAGGTCAGGTGGCCGTCTCAATGTTTCCTTGCTTTTCTCTTCAAAGACAGGTCTGTGGATTAAAGAGAGAGGAGAGAGAAGCCCTGTTGTCAGTTTTTCAGAGGCTAATATAGGCAATTGTCTACTGTACAGTGGGTTGCTTTTGTCTTAGGCAGTGACAATAAGAAATCTGTATCTATAATAAAACAAATAGTATAGTCAACAGTGTATTGTATTGGTTGATTTAGGAAAAATAAATATTGACAGGGGTATATAAACTCACCAAAAGTATGCAAAATAGAGGACTAGATACAGTTGTGGAATTAGCCTTTAGAATTCTGTGATTTTGTTTTGAATGATGCTTCAATGTCTATCCCAGTAGCGTAGGGACTGATAGTGCTGTGTTCTGGTCTTTGTTTTAGTGAAATAACTTGGACAGTGACTAAGAGCCCTGTGTTTACAGGATTGGTGACATAAGCCCTTTTTGTGATGTAGCCTTTTAAGTAATATCTCTAATCAGAGTATCGCTGACAACAGCACCGTTAATGGAACTGGCAGAGACTGTTTTCTTAAGAAGAATACTTCTAGGTTTCTTTGGAGTTAAATGTTTACCAAGAGGATCAAAATGTGAGATTTTTCTGTATATTAGTAGTAGCACAGACCAAGAAAAAGTAGAAAAAAGAAAAGGGTATTTGTGTGTGTGACTTTCTGAGGTTTGATGTTGTGGGGAATTCTTTCAGATGTGTATTGACAGTAGTGTGTGTAACTGCTTTTCGTGTAAACACACTGCTACGGAAACAACTATCTCCTCTGTCTTTCCTGACTGACTATCTAATGAAGCATAAAATGCCTGAAACGATATATCGCTTTTTTATGCTCATTGGTGCGGCATGCCCATTACAGATCACTGTCCTTAAACACATATGCAGGTCTTCTTCTGGTTTATTCCTGGTGCTCCTCTAGGCAGTCTGCTGTCCCAGGGCTCAGTCACAGCTGCATGCCCTGGGGACAGGGCAAAGGGATCAGTCTGTTAGCCTGTCAGGAGAAAATCAGACACAAATGAACTGACTATGTCTCCTACAGCGAAAGAACGAGGGCAGAGCACAGAGAGACAGAGATAGACAGAGACAGAAAGCACAGAACAAAGAGAGACAGGATAGAAAGCACGATGAGAGGGAGTGAAAAGGGGACAGAAGAACATGAAAGACTGTGTGGGGGGGGGTAGTACAAGGAAATGACAGTGAAGAGAGTGCATTTACAGCAGCAAACTGGAACAAAATCCTTGTGCAGGTGTACAGGTCTGTCGCTATGGTTGTAAAAGCGTTACTCTGAAGCAAGGTAAAAACTAAACCACATATGGTTATTATCACGCATAAACAAACACAATCAGAGGTACCAAGTACATAAACTAAGATCTAATGAACCAACGCAATTTGCATGTGTTCTCTGGTGCCAATAGTCTGCGTTTCTCGTCTCATCTCCTCTGTTCTCTTCTTCATCACTGCAGAACAATGTAGAAGAACGTTGTTCTTAAGTAAAGAGTGCCTTTACTTTTCCTTAACTCTAGTAAAACAATTCCAGTAATGCCCTATAATGTTATGAAAACTTTCCAAATCCAAGAGCCACAAAGCAACTGAAAAGCCTATATTTTGCTGGCTCAGAAGATAATGTCATTGATTGACACTATTTGTTAATGCTCTTTGTGTGTCCTTCTTCAGAAATGTCTTCATTTTCTCTCTTGCTTCTTGCTCACACTGCTTGCCACCTCATCGACTCCAAAGAACTCTCACTCGTGATCTGAGTCACAGGGATGCAAAAACCCTTTTATCAAGCCTGAGATCTTCTATAAGCTCTTCTGAGTGTTACCATGGCAACTGAAAAAGCGATTGAAAATACAAAACAACGCTCTACTCCAAACACTGTTTATCCTGTACATTGACGTGGAAGAATTTCTGGGTAAGTATGACTGAGGAGGGAGCGATGTCTGTTAAAATTCAGTAGCAGTTGATTCCTATTATTTTATAATTGGGTTAGTCAAGGGGAAGGTCCACATCGACTAGGCCAAGCCAACCTGGTGTCTTTGAGTCTCTCTGCTCCATCTTCCAGGTTGGAATATGGCTGTAATCCTAGTTGGTGGATCCCAACTCTCCCCGGAACGTGATATCACGTCTCAGCTTGGTGCTGAAGCTTTTTTTGTCCAGGCTCTCTGGTGTCCCTGTAGGAACCTGATAGGCTGCTCCTGAGACTGGGGGGGCTGTGGGTGGAGAATGTGTCCCAGCTCTCCCCAGGGATATAGATCAGGGGGTGGCAGCAGTGAACCCTGACCTCACATGGAATAATATCACCTGGGACAGCAAGTTCTCCACCGTGGGGGAAAGAGAGCGGTAAGGTGGATAAAGGAAGGGATGACAGAAAGAGTGACAGACAGACAGAGACAGAAAGTGATTTAGAGAAAGGGATATTTAAAAGATGGGATGCCAGCAAAAAGAGAAAAAGGGAAGCCATTCGAGAATGACAGATCAAAAGATTAAACGGGAAAGGAGATCAGAGAAAGAAACACATTTACCAAAACATGTCCTCAAAAATATGATTTAATAACAGAAAACTGCCACAGTACTGACACTAGAAATAGTGACTTTTCAAGGCACAGCACAGAAAAAACATGTTTGCAACATTTTTCAAAATCTCAGTTGAAAGAAATGTTTTTATTATATTTCATTGTTACAGTTGAGCAGTGTTAATTCTGTTATATTTGTATCCCTATTTTTGGAAAGCTGCGCATCAAAGAGAAGACGCCATTTTGTCTAGGTGATTGTTCAACAGAGTTGTATTGAGCAAACAATAATTTGTATTTTACAATGCTTGTGTGTTGTTTACATAGACAGAGACAAAGTAAAGAGCATAACATTAATCATGCCACAATATCTGCGGGGTGACACCTTTAGGGTCTTAATTTAGTGTTATCAAATCTCAAAAATTATGAGAATTCTTTAATTAGAACATTGGTGTAGCAATACAATTCAAATTCTGAAATAATATTGATGTCACAAAGGTTAACTGACTTGGAATGTTTACAATTACCATGCAAACCTGCTTGTTAGTAACATTCTAAAATGTGGAAGATTGTCATTCTACTTTTTGACAATGAAGAAAGCAGTGAAAAAACGTTTTCGAGCTTGGTTTTTTTTTTGCTTTGCATGCTGTTACACCCAAAAAAACAAGTCTGAGACCGGAAATGAAAGAAAACAAAAATTGAAGAAGGACAAGACAGAATTTAAAGAAGAATTTGAGGACATTACAACTAATACTGTGGACAAACAATCCGAAAAAAGAAAAACAAACAAAAAAGAAAAGCTACCTGTCTCGAAAGAAAATGGATCACCCAAGACATTGAAACAGGAAGATGCTGTGTACTCAAACAGCAGTGGCTCAAAATATGCTGAGAAGAACAATTCACCTGGACACCAGTCTGTTGGCGACTGGACAGCAGATCCTTTCTGTCCCGCCATGCCTTCTCCACAGAACGACCCTCTTCTTGTTCTCCACTCAGACCTCCATCAACACCCACAACACCTTCTGCCCACAGCACAACTGGCTTTAACATCCCAGAGAGAGAACAAGACCATGACAGAAGAAGATATCTTCGGAGACTTGAACCTGCTCAAGCCTGGCCAGCCCATAGGGGAGGCATGGAACAACAAAATCAGGTCAATATGCTTACAGCTGAATTAAGATAGTTCTAATTTTCTTTAGTGATACATACAATGTAGGATTGGTATTGTGAACATGTCAGTGAAATGCTGACCGTGGGGGAAAGAAGAATGCCATTATTGACATTCAGTCAGATAATTTTACAAACTAATCTCATTCTAACAAAATTGATATTCAGCGAATACGTCATGAATTTGTTATTGAATCCTACAGTATGTGCATAATGTGGCCTACAATATGCCATAATGTGTGATGTAATTGGCTGTTTTCTCTGCATAACATTTAGAAGGTATCCTTTTCAAGTTAAAATGTTTTAAATGTTACCATAGACTGGTAGAATAGTCAGCATATAGAAATCAGTGATCATAGTCAGTGTGTTTTTTAGCACTAATGCCAACGAAGCAAATGTTGATGGGGATAATGAGGAGAGTTTGGATCTTTCGACCCCAACACCCCCACTCCTCCCATGCGTGTCTTTTCCATTGGTATGGTTGAGTTCCATTTGCATCGTTAGCTAATCTGTGGGACGAGATTAGGAACAAAGTGTCATGTTAGGATGTCTGTGTATGCTTTAGTGATGAAGAACCCCGTCGTCTGGAGGTTCTGAAGAATCTGACAGGCCTGTGGAGCAGCAGTGGGCAACACCAGGCTCAGTCAAATTCACGGGCCAATCACCTCAGCCCCGCCCTGGGCCAATACCTGAATTCTACTGCAACTCCGCTGACCTCCGACCTACAGAAACTTGGCCTAACATCTGACCTCATGGTCTTCATGGGTGTGCCTGAGCAGAAACTGTTCATTGAATTGTGGGACCTCGGGGAAGACAGGGGAGACCAACGATTCACAGCCAAATGGGAGATCACTGAGGACACTAATGTGCTGGACAAAGGGACCTGGCTGCAGAATGATGACAACTGGTGAAACAATCCTGTTGGGATAACAGTTGTCTTGACCCTATGAATGATAATAATGTGTGAGTGCATATGTGTGTGTGTGTGTGTGTGTGTGTGCATGTGTGAATGTCTGTGTCGGAACATTACAAGATAGCATTTGTCAATAAATATGTATTTGTTTATTAAATGTATTATTTTATTATACTGACATCCATTTATTCGCTCCAGTGCACAGTATTACACTTAACAGTCAGATGCATCACTAAAAGAAAAAGGATATGTGACGGGCAGATCCAAAAGTTAAGTTGCATAATAGAGTGGTGGAGAAATTACCAACAGGATGTGAGAGGAAGTGAGCTCTCTGGAATAAGGAGGTAAAACAGAAAGACAAATCTGAGCCAGAGTGTCAGAATGAATAAACAGAGCTACACCCACTCTGTACTGACATGTTTTACCAGATTTTCCTTTGTCCATAGTCCATAAAGCACTTAACCCTAATTGCTCCTGTAACTTGCTCTAGGTAAGAGCTTCTGCAAATGACTCAAATGTAAAATAGAAAGAAAATATAGTCCATTCCCCTTTAATGAGGAGCACAGATGCTGTGTATTGTTGCTTCTGTCCTGTGGTTCATTACCCTCACCCATACATTTGAAATTCTAAGTTGTATTGCTTCTGTAAGAATGTTTCGCAAAAACGTACCATTTTGCATATATATATATATATATATATATATATATATATATATATATAATATCTGAGATTTTTTTTATATCTGCTTTTTATCACAAAACTCACTCAGCCGGGAACTAATATCTAGCACATAAATGCTGGAGGCGAGCCCATTCCCCAGCCGTCAACCATGTTTGAACATGCAGGTGCCTTACCCACCACAAGGAGCCGCCAGAGCACAGTGAGACAACCTGTCCGGCATCCTCCCTTCCATTCTTCTGTGGGACTCCCAGGCAATTACAAAAGGCTGCGGCCAGTCAAACCAATATCCGCATCCATCTGTTTTTAACAGTGCTAAACTGAACTAAACCCATCAGACACGGTCCAGGAACATTTACTTCAAATCACAGAGCTCTACTCTTATCAGTTTGTTTGAGATAAGCCCGTTTTGTGTGACATGTCATCCTTTCTTCAAGAAGAGTTAGACTAAGTTGTCAGTGGATAATTTGGTTTCCGCGTGTGTCTGTTTGTGTGTGTATACAGTATGTTTGTTTGAGACAACAGAAGGAATAGACACCTTTTGTGGACGCAAAGAGCACACCACAGATCTGTCCTACTTTACATAATATGGATGTATGTTTGAAAGTCCTGTTGGTGTGCATGGCAACTACTGTACATCTTTTAGCCTATACCTGCTTGGTAACACCCTACACCTGTTGTACCAGGTCTAAGTGAGTCCCTGATCAAGACAGGATAAAAGCCAAAAGACTTGCCAACCACATTTATGGCCTCAATTATAAAGTTTCATCTCAGTGTGGCTAGACCTCCCATTACCTCAAACAGAGCAGGGCACTGTACCGGCAGGCAGGCATTAGCTCCTCCAGTCCCTCAGCCAGACACTAACTGAACACAGAGAGCCAGGCTGTAGCCTCAGCGGCCAGAGCAGCCCGAGCGGCCCTCATAGCATGTTGTACTAAAGGTCCTGAGCTGTGCCACGGCGCACGGATGGTAAGAACGAATTTTCTCTGACATTTAATGATATGATGTGATTAACGCGAGCAGAGAGAACAGGAAGGAAGGGTTTGAGGAAACATCAGTGGGGTCTGGAGATGATGTCACAGTGTCTCAGGAGCAGCCTGGCGGTAGGGGACTTGATGGGTGAAGACTGGCGGAGGACGGGGGGAGGCCAGTATCCACTGGTGTCATGAATAAATAACTGCAGGTATCAGCAGCAGCGCAGCTTTGTTAAGCCCAGCCAAGTCTCCAGGTTGGAGCTAGAAAGATCATTTACTAAGTGGTTTCCCTCTCACAGCACTGGCCTAAGGTCTGCTCTGGATGTTATCTGCAGACAGGATTGGGATTTGGGTGGGCTCAGCTAATCCTGAATCGGTATTAGACTGGTAACCTTTATCCTTGGGGAGAGCATTGTGCCAGTCTAAGAGACAGGAAGAATTCTAGCTCCACTGTTGACAGGAGGCGCTTCTCACTCTGGGAGGCAACAAGGTCACTGGAAAGGTCACTGGAAAGGTCACTGGAAAGGTCACTGGAAAGCCTCTGTGTAGGTGGTTGGTCCATGAGGACAAAATTAGTGAAAATGGTATGTGTGGATGAACAAAAGGTGTGAGGGGGTAAATGGGGAGAGGTCATAGCATTTAAGGAAACACCAACGTCCAGGGTGTTAAGTGCATTCAGGAAGAGAAACAATCCGCATGACAGCCAAACACATAGCATAAAAAGACAGTGTTTAATGTGATGCAGGAGAGATAGTGTATCTTTGACCTCTGGAATTAGAACATGGAAAAGGTGTTACATAAAGCTGTGTGGGAAGATGTGATCAACTCTGAAAGTCAGAGTGCACATTGAAATACAGTCATTTCAGCTGGGTAGGAGAGGTACTGTACAGTGATGTAGCTGTAGTAGAACAAAGAGATAATACAATCTTGCTCAAGTTGAAAGGGACTGTATTATTAATCCTCAAAGACATCCCATATCCCAGTCCCTACAGAAACAGCAAGAGAGACAGAGATTAAACAGGAAAGCTATATCTCATTATAGCTTTGATTGATGATATATCTGCTGAAATGTAGATATTATGGGATTTGTGTGTGTGTGTGTGTGTGTGTGTGTGTTTGTGTGTGTACACACGTGTGTATGCACAAGCAAGCACAAGTACAGGCATCAGGTAGTCTGGCAATCTAAGCATTGATGCAGTAACAAAAATGTTTCTGGTTCGAATTACCAAGACAACAAGTGAAAACATCTGTCAGAGTGCTGTTGAGCAAGGTCCTGAATCCTAATTGCTCCTATGAGTTGCTCTGGAAAAGAGCATCTGGCAAAGGTACATTTCTAAAATGTAAAATGTGTATATACATTCTGGTTTCCCTCTCTACATTATCCAGACACAACACTTTGCTCTTAGCCTTTTTCTTATCGTTATCATTCAGGATCTAGGCTTAGTATTTAATAAGCTCCTATTAGCACAAAACGGTGAAAAGACTTTGAAAATGAGTCTTTCAAATTATTTTGTTCAAAGGGACGTTTCTTTGAACCTGCAAAGGCAGCACAACCTAAGCTCCTTTAGGTCTATAGGCTGAAACCCCTTAAGTGTTCCAGTATTGAATCGGTTTTGCTAGTTTGAAGACAATACATCTGTGATTTCATGACTTCCTTCATCTCAGAGAAACAGACAAATGTACTGTATATACTGTTTTTAAATACGATATGTGCACATTAATCAAAAATACAGATTTGTAGCAGACATACAGATAGCAGACAGTGTACCTCTGTGTGATATGGTTCTGATATGTTGGTTTAAGAATGTAATCGAAGTAATGCTTGGTTTTCCAAACCAGTCCACAGTTGTCATTAACCAAAACACATTTTTATTGATGACACTGTGAAGCAGTAATTTGATGAGTGTGCTCCTTTGAAGATGGGGCTCATACTGAGACAGCCAGAGAGGAAACTGAGTTAGCACACATTTTGCTAACTTTAAAATAAAATTTACAGCAAGTTTGGTGTATGCAAAGAGCCTTGGTAAGACAGAAATGCAATCATATCCTCAAATCTTCAAACGATGAAACGTGTTGTTTTTGTGGCTGCTTTGTACAAATGTCTGTCTATTCGATAATGAAATCTGAACTGTGCTCTGTCTGTTTTAGACAGGAAACATTATGGTCTCTCAAGGGATAAAATGAACTGAGTGGAACAATCTTCTATAGTGTGGATTTATGGTATTATTCTGCCTATAATGCTAGCTAATTGGAGCTGTCGAGTCGCTGATAATTTGAATTAAGGAAAGCTGTCTGAAGAGCTCAGCTAACCTTAGTTTTTTATAGGGAGAATTTTAGGTCCCTTTATAGTTCCAGATCACACAAACACTCATTCACTTTGGATAAAAGATAGTCCAGAATCAGCCTGACAGGAAAAAATATGATTTCTTAAAAAAATAATTTCTGATTTGACACATATACTCACTGTCCAGAGAAATATTTTCAATTTTGTTAGAATCTTCCTTGTAAGCAAAGTACAGTGAAAATAATGCACAGTGTGTGGTGAAGCAAAAGACAATTTCCTCCAGACCATCTTCAAAAATAAATAGAAATACTTTATTTCCATTGACCATGTATATCTACATTTGGACTAATGAACCAGCAGTGTTAGAATCATGGGCATGGTAGGGATAGGGTATTTGATGAAACTTGACTACAGGGAAACTTTCTCCATCTTCGGTCAATGTGTGCCGTTGCTCTACTCCCTGACACCTACAAGGGAGGAGGAACCTTCAGGGGTTCACACATTGGTTCTGTGTGAACTGACACATACCAGTATACACTCTTCCACATTCTTTCTCTCTCTTGCCCTCTGAAGATGTCTGTCTAGTCCCTTTCTCTGTTACTCCATTTTGTCCCTGCTAACCTGGAGACTGAGGTGGCGCACGATGTGGTTTTAGTGAGGTGTGGGGGTGGTGCTTTAGGACAAAATGGTGGGTGTGTCTTTTTGCCATATTTGAGACAATCTCTGATTCGCTGATAAATATGTTACAGTCATGTGAAGGAGAACAGCAGGTGCATATAGATGCTGTACTGCCCTACTTCCTTACACACATCAACAGCATAGGGGACACACCCAGACAGAAGAGTGTATATCAAAGCCCCCATCCTCTGCCTGCCAACAAGCATGATCCGTGGCCAAGAGTGTGCGGGAGCGCGAGAGAGAGAGAGAGAGAGAGAGAGAGGGCGGGTTAGAGAGAATGAGGGCCTGTACGTGTTGATAGCTTTCATAAAGCCAGAGTGGAAGCAATGGCCACTTGCTGTTATGTTTGATTGAACATCTATTTCCTTTTCTGGCAAGAGCACACCACCAAAGCCTGGAACATTTAACAAGGGCTGCTGCTTCAATAAGCCCCCAAGAGTGTTTGAAAGTACGAGTGCGTAGAGTATTTACAAATATGTGTCCCGGTTTTTGCTGTGCGCGTGTGTGTTTGTGTGTGGATGTGTGTGTTAAATGAGCCCTTAATTAAAGAGGATAGCTTGATGAGTGATATGGGTCAGACTGAGCGAGTGTTCTGTTGATGAGGGAAGTCTAAGCTAGTGATAGCATGCTCTATCCCAAAGCATTAATGAATGTGCGAGTGTGTCTTTGCGATAGTATTTTATTAATCTCTTACCAACCAACCACATCGAAATGGCACCTTAATTTCCAAATGACAAACATGTTACCTTTAAGCTATTTCTCAGCTCTGGAGCAGCAGACAAATAGCATTAACATAATATCGAATGTTATTTTTTTTAATTTGATCTCAGTGTAGAACTGGCAGAGAGAAGCAGAGAGTAGCTGTCTTAGCACAGATACATCCATTTCATCACAGACCAAATGCTGGGCGTTACAGACATGGCTGTACTATAGTTCCAACATCATTGTATTTTTCTGAAGAATGCCAAACACACTGGATAAGTCAGTGTGGTTTAAACAGTAATAATGAGACCAAATAAGTGGACCCTTGTGTCCGTAAACACACTCTATATTTTTTCTTATCTGGTAGGCTACCGAATGTGGAAATCTGGTAGACCTACACACAGGTGTGACAGATGTTATTCTTTTCTTGTGGTAGGACTTTTCGGTCTATTTGCGGCTCTGTGGCTCTGTGCCTGCGCGCCCTGTCAGTTGCCTAGGAGACCGTGCCTGGCTGAGTGCTTGCGACCCATGCGCGCTGACCCTGCCAAACCTAAGCAAGCTCATCCAGACCATGGGTGCAAGCTACAGGTAGCACAGCCACAACTACGCATTCATTCACAGTGACACAAAATCACAAATTCAAGCCAACGGTGGGTTATTGAATGGTGCCGTTTTATTGTAACCGGCCCCTCCGACCTCGCTGCTGAATATCTCATACGACGGTGTTGACCCGCTCCATTCTCGCTGGTTGCATTCCCCTCCTCAGGATGAAGCTCATTTGTTGATCTCCTAACCAGATTAGCCATTGGGTGATTAATTCACTGTACTGTAACCCTTCTGTGACTGAAAAATGGTCTGTACACTCTGTTCTGGTGAACACTACCACTGGCCCTTGGCAGCATGTCTACTAGTAGTGTACTACTGTCATTTTGCCACACCTCTCTTGCGCTCGAACATGTAGACTGACATTAGACCTCAAAGATGAAAACAGGGGCAACATGGGTAAGTCATATCTAATTATTTATAGCTCTAACCTCTCTACTATTCATTTGTAGTTTATATCTATTTCAGTCTCTTGGCAAGCCACCGCAGTTTTTCATAGCCTCCCTCCCACAAACTCTTATGTTGGATGTAGTCTGGGTGATTGGGACAACAGTCCAGGCAAGGAGGTTGACGTAGGTGAAGATAAAACTAAAAACTGTTTTGCCTACGCGATGGTTGAGTAGGCCTAACGCGTTAGTAGGCAGGTGTGACTGTGGCCCACTACCAATTGGAGTGGCTTTTTTGTTCTGTTTATGGTGAGATATTGTCGTAGTGGGATGTTGAAAGAGTGTCTTTTCTGATTCTATTCTGAACCGAGTGTGATGTCAATTCATATCTGACAATCAATGTGGAACAAACCGATGAGCTTCTTTTTTGGGTCCGAGTTTGCCTGCTCACCGTTGACCTCTTGGCTTTTCATTTTCCCTCTGCCTGGGTAGCAATGACAGTATGAGGTCATAAGCTGAGGTGAAGATAGAACAGAATGGCTGCGGTCATTGAGACTTGGAGTGGTACACGCATCAATGCCCACATTTGATGTTAGCATTGAAGTGGTGATGACTGCTCTGGTGTGGGGATAGTACAAGGGTGGATGGGGGAGCCTTATCCTCAGCTCACAGAAGGACTAATGACAGTAGTGACAATTGAGGACATTTTCACTGATGTGAGACTGGAGTCGCATCATTTGACCGGAGTAAGAGAGGAGGCGAATGAGGAATGGTGTTGCTTATCAGCTTCGTCCTGGAGCAATGAGGCTTATAAGAGACATTGATAATTGCCTGTGTCTTCTCTCATATTTAGTTTCAAAGACAGAGATGATTTGATCTTTTAGAGCCAGATCATTTGAAAACATTGTTGCATTAATTCATGTTGTTTGTGTATTTAATACCAAGGGTGGAAATATAGTGACAGTAACTGTACTGACTTTATTACAATGGATAACGGTAGGTTTCTTGGAGACTTCAGAGAAGAGGCTATGCTGACTTGCAGTCAATCCTGTAGATAAAGTCTGGCACTCGTCACTGGAGCTTTCCTGATTAAGAAAATCACCCTTGTGGAGATCCATAATTACTTACCAAAGTGCATGCTGGGACTTTATCATTTCCCATCAGCAGACTCCCTGATTAGGGGTCTTGTTCATCATGTTTTTGGTAGCGAACTTTTACCGCTGCACTATCGAGAGCATTCTGACAAACCGCGCCACAGTGTGGTTTAGCAGCCGCTCCATAGCCGACGGCCCTGCAACGGGCGGTGAAAACCGCCAGCACATCACTGGTGCCCAGCTTCCTGCCATCGCAGACCACCAGCGCAAGCGGTGTCTGCGCAGGACGCGCGGGATCATCAGGGACCCTTCACACCCATGCCACAAACTGTTTGCCCTCCTCCCATCAGGCAGGCGGTACAGGTCTCTTTGTTCCCACACCAGCAGGCTCAGGAACAGTTTCTTCCCATCTACTGTAACCCAGAGAACTCTGTGAACTCTGTGACCCATCACTTACCATACCCCCCCGCCTCTCTGGGATCTTGTTGCACTACTCCCTTGTACTACTCTGACACTGCCTTGCAAGTCTGATAATGGAAGTTTCAGTTGTTGCAGTTGTTCCACACACGTCTACCTCGAGGACCTTAGTGCTGTTATCTCTGCATTATGGTTGCTCATGCTACCCTACTACATTAATCCTTTATTTGCCTCATTTGCACATCTTGAATGGCATTTAGAAATTGCCATTTGTACCCGAACAACTATTATCCCACTTGTAACATACACTATACCTAATACTTGTAAACTTTCTGCCCTCCTCTATTGGCCTTAATTGCACATTTAGAATTGCCATTTGCACTGCATTTGCCTTCATTGCACATCTGCACATTCCACTTCTAATATACATATACTTTATACTTGTAAATACTTGTAAATTTTCTGCCCTCTATTTTCACTTCTGGTTAGATGCTAACTGCATTTTGTTGTACTGTACTTGTACTGTTCAATGACAATAAAGTTGAATCTAATCTAATCTAGTGAAGGAAGAAGATGGCTGTTACAATAGATTTATTGGTGAAACATGAATTCTAAGAAAGTCGTGCTAATTGATGTATGATAGTCGTACCAGTCCCAACATCCCCATTATAATAACATACCTTTATTTTAGTTAGTTCTTTCTATGTCAGTAGGCATCTAACCAATGTGAGAAAAACAACTGCCTGTTTGATGAGACAAACTCAATGGAGATTAGCAGACTCCAAAGGTAAAGCAAAGCCTAAAATCAAGACTAGATATGGACAGCAAAAGTTGTGTGACTTGTACAGGTATCGCCCATTTGTATTATTGACCCAACTTAAGTTGAAGCAATGTGTTAAGTATACAACATTTATGTAAACTCTAACATTAATTGATCCTGCAATAGATGTACTTCAACTGGTAGTATTCCTTAGTATTCCTTGTCATTTTATAATCCCTCTTAATTCTAAAAGTAATCCGATTAAGTTACAGAGTTTGAGTAATCCAAAAGTTACAGATGACAATTTTGGAGAGGTACTGTAACTACTATCTAGGGATTGCTTGTAGAAAGTAACTTATCAAACCACAGGCACGCATGAACGCACATACACATCACATTGAGTGTGTGTGTGAGTGTGTGTGCGTGTGTGTACGTAATATAAATGTGGCTCTCATCCATGGCCCAGCTCTGTCTCCATGTAGGGCTGTGTAGGGTGGGGCTAGAGGTAATGACCCAGCCTTGTCTACATGTAGGGTTGTGTAGGGCAGGGCTAGAGATAATGGTCCAGCTCTGTCTCCATGTAGGGCTGTGTAGGGCAGGGGTAGAGGTAATGGCCCAGCCTTGTCTCCATGTAGGGCTGTGTAGGGCGGGGCTAGAGGTAATGGTGTATCAAGCCAATAAGTTGGTAAGAGAGAACATTTAGATCAGATTGCCCACCCTCTCACTTCTCTTATCCCTGTGAGTTAGTGGAATATGAGAGAGAGGGAGTGTTTAAGAATGCTTACCAGAGAGCACGACCTTGACTTTCATGTTGGGACTGATTTTAATGAGTTATGGCAACAAAATCTATTTGAGTATATTTGTTACAATATTGGAATGCAAGCTCTTACCTTATCCCTGTCAACATTAACGTAGTAGTGGAAAAAGAATATGGTTCTGGATGAAACACAAAACTACAGCCGCCTTGGATGGCCACAGCTGCCTTCTTGCCAGTTAGTGAAAGCTAAACCTGCATACCATAGACTGTCTTATGTGAACAGAAAGTAGAGCGCATGTCATTCCTGAAACCTTGAAAGACTTGACAAGGTGATGGCCAGTGTTGGATTACTTTCTATACGACACAGTTAATAGTTATCTATTGCAGGATTGAGCAATGTTAGAGTTTACATAGCCAGTCATAAATAGAAGTTCAACGTTATATGTGGGGTTAAGGATGATTATAACTCATAGCTTTCTATTTCATACAGATTCATACAGAAAACTATTGGGTTACATCTTTAAATTAAATACTAATGACAGATTTCCAGTCTTTTCAGATGAGTTGTCTTAGAATTCAAATGACACGCAAACACATTAGCTTGATTAGATGAGATTAGATTCAACTTTATTGTCACTGAACAAGTACAAGTACAGTACAACGAAATGCAGTTAGCATCTAACCAGAAGTGCAAACAGAAGAGTGCAGAAAAAGTATTGACAAGTATTAAGTATATGTATATTACAAGTGGAATGTATAGATGTGCAATCCATGCACATTGACAGATGTAGCCTGCGATTAGACCACTCATGGGATAACATAAGCAGGAAGACTGTTCAATTCTTGAAAGGGAGTGGCAGAATGAATGTAAGACAACTCAGGAAATCTGTTTTAGGGGGGGCTGGCTAATGGTGCAGCAGTAAAGTCCCTGGCTCACAGAACAGCTGCGTTGTTGCGGGCTTCAGTTTAAACTCTGGTAGTGGCATGCCGACGTTGGTGCCTGGGGGCCTCGCATGTGCCGGTGCAAATTGTCGGTGTCGGACAGGGTTGCCTCGCATCTTTGCACTCTAGCATCTCCTTGTGGTTTGTCAGACACTGGCCAGTCACCCAACTTGAAGGAAGCAAACTTTATTTGGATTGATTTGCACTACATACAGTCAAGATCACATATCCTCAGCATGCAGTCATTCAGGTGCGTTGTTCAGCCTGGGCTTCCGGCCGGTCGTAGAGGGCCAGGGCTATTCCAAGTCAGTCGGGCATGGTTGTATCTTGCCGCCCTCCCCACTCAGCCCTGGTCTGGGCTAAGCCCCGATTTCCTTGTCATCCTAGAAATGCCCCTGCTGTGATTTTTGAGACCCATCAGACGATGGACATTTTCCGATGTAATGATTTAGCATGGCTGTACTGCAGACGTCCTCAGTTCCTACACCTTTCTTACTGCCTTCAGCCTGTGTAAGGCACATTCAGTTGCATTCAGATCAGATGATTTTTAAGAACATTCAACTTTTTTACATTGGCATTGGCTACCAAGGTCATTGTCATTGCTTGAGGTCACTGACCTGCTGCATGATGAAGCATTGTCAAGTGTGGAGACATTTGGTCGTATTTGAGCAGACAAGAAGTTTCCGCCCTACACTTCTGAATTCATCCCACTGTTGCCATCGGCGGTCACATCAACAATGAAGACAAGTGAGCCAGTTCCAGTAAAAGCCAGACATGCCCAAGCCATGACACTGCATTTCACACATGAATTGTTATACACTGGGTCATGGGCAAGGCTTTTTTCTTCACACTTTCCTCTTTCAATCACTCTGGTAAAGGTACTCTAATCTGTTCATAAGATACTCTAAAGACTCTTCTAGGTCCTTTATAGAAAATTGTAACCTGGCCATTCTCTTCTCCTATTTACAATTCCCAGTACATTTTGACACTCGAATACATGTTTCCTAGTCACACCGATGCCACATAGGCCACTTTCAAGAAGATAATTTTGTTTTTTGATGCAGTTACCCTTTACTGGAGCTGACCTTTCCACTACACGTCTAATAACATCAGCCTACCCAACACACTCTTCACTGGAGCTGACCTTGCCGCTACACGTCTAATAACATCAGCCTACCCAACACACTCTTCACTGGAGCTGACCTTTACACTACACGTCTAATAACATCAGCCTACCCAACACACTCTTCACTGGAGCTGACCTTTACACTACACGTCTAATAACATCAGCCTACCCAACACACTCTTCATGGGAGCTGCCCTTTACTCTTTGGGGAAGAGTAAACAGTACAGCTGGGGTTTTATGCATGTGCGTGCTTGTGTGCGCATGTGTGTGCCTGTGTCTAGTTCAGGAATTCTCTCTGTCTCTAGAGTGCTGCCCAGCTATTTGCTGTGTTCCGATATGGGACAGGAAGGGAGCAGTGCTTTACAGAGAAGGGACCGAGAATCTCCCTGAGATCCCAGGACTTGACGCCATTCTATGAACCCAGCGTGATGGGAAACTCGACACTCAACATATTCCACCGGCCGTTGGCTTAAGCGCGGTATTAAGAGTGATAGGTTTGGTAATGGTACGCTCGCACTTACTCACACACACAGCCTCACATTTTCACCAACGCATGCACTCTCACAAACTAGCTGATGTCTGCAATCATGCAAAAAAAAGTGTGCAACACATGAGCACATGTTGAGTGCACACTGACACGCACACTATTCCTAACGCAGGGCAGTATCACTGGCGGGTCCCGTCCACAGGCAGAGTGATATGACTGAAACAGAGAAATTATTACACCAGCAGAAAAAAAGCATATGGCGTTGCGACCCACTGACGGGCACACACATATGGCGTTGGTTTCTTGTGCTAGGCACAGTACGCAGAGAGGAAGGTGCTGTGCTCCTCTTGGGGTTGATGAGCCTCCAAAACCCAGTGTGGCGTGGCTAAAGTCGGCATGGTTTTGCATTACGTAGCGTAGTGTCCAACTTCAGCATGTAGTATCCTCCCTTTCGTACAGCGTGACCCTTTCCAAAGGCCGGTTTGAACAATGATATATTGCTCTATGGATTGAAACATGTTGGTTTACAACAAATAATATTTTTCAGAATGGTATTGGCATTACATGCTCGCTTTGTTGATTTTTAAATATTTTATATTTATATTTCATTATTTTCCTAGGTTAACTGATTGAGAATATATTCTAATTTACAGCAATGATCTGCTGCAATGCCAACCGTACTTCTACATTAACTGAATGGGTAGACTGGGCTCAGTTTTAATATGGATTCCTCACATTGGAGCTAAGGTGCTAATGGCCAAATTGGTCTTGAATTGTCTTGGCAACCCTTGTTTCCCTATTGCTCCTTTGTGAAAAGGTTTTGTATCCTAGCGACAGTAGCTGTTCCAGACAGTGACTCTGAGGTTTTGTGACAGTTTGTTTTGTGACTGTCGTCGTAGAGACCAGTCGCCATAGAGACATGATCTCCAAAAGGGTTACAGTGTGCTGGGGTAAACAAGCGCACCCCTGAGGTGAGGGTCAGGGTCATGAGTGGCGGGGTTGTGGCCCACCGCTGTACCCTTCAGTCTCCACATCCCTCATACTCCTCTGGCTGTACATGTACACATACTGCTTGACTCTCAACAGCTCTCTCTTCCTCTCATCTCTTTCCTCAATCCTCACAGCTTCTGCCATTTTGCGGGAAAAGCAATCTGACAACCTCCTTTCTGATCATCGTTAGGATAGTACTGCTGGAAAGGACTTCTGTTTTAATGCACCCAAATTGTTCCTCATCAGAGTGATCTCATCCTGGTACGAGAGCCTATCCTGACAGTAGGCTAGGACTCATTTTTGCTGTGCATCATGGGGAAAAAAAGGATACAATAAACAATACAGTGTATTTATTAGTTTGACATTTTTACGTGAAACATCAAGGATTACTTCCCATGCACTGCAAGCAGCAATGGATGTGTCATTCATATGAGCCAGAAATGAGCTTCCATTGATTTTGAAGAAAAGCTTATTTGGGGAACATTTCAATTTTATGTTATTCACTATTGTTTGGGTGTCTACAGCCTGCTGCGGATAGGGACAAAACATGTACAAAAGGGAAAGGGATTCCCCCAACCCATTAGCATGACCATCTACTGTCAAACCAAAGACAACTGTGAGCCTTCAACTACCCTCTTTTGACTAATTCCACCCACTGAACTAGGATATGGATAGCACGAGAAATCACAGATTCACTGCATATCCAATATGATGCATTTCTGTATACAGTAGTACAGACTTACGGTATAATTATGTTACGATCATTCAGTAATCAAGTTTGAATCCACTTCATTGCATTTCATGGTGTCACCTCAAGGTGTCATATCGTACCAAACACACTATTGTTTCTGCGGACCTATTTGAAACTACATTCAGAACAGGTGTTTTGAAGGCCAATACAGTCATAATAATAATGTATTTCTAAATCATCACTTTGTATAATACATGACTGTGTGAACTACCTCAGTCTGATTGTATGGGTGTTAGGAAACAAATTAGAAGATTTTTTATTATAAATACCTACTGTAACTAGCTGGTGGTCTAAGGCCTGCCCCTTTCTCAGCTAAATGGTCATTGGTTAGTACATAGTACCGTCCCACACAAACTGGCTAAATATTTTAGGTGTTCTTTAATACAAATACAAATATACAGAAAAATTAAATTATTTTAATTTTCACAATTTCACAGTGTTATTGTGACCTTGAGTGTTAAAATATGTTCAAATCCCATTTTTGACTGCACCGGACTATTTTAGAAAATGTGGGAGCAAATCACTCTGGGAGATCTGACTGTCATTTTGTTACTTATTTACATCTTCACTGCAAATGCATTTAAGTAAAGATTTCAGTTAAGGGTATTCTTTTCTGCATGAGGTTGTATGGTTCGTTTAACTTCAGTCAATGTTGTTTCTTGCAAGCATTTAAAAGTTAAAATCTGAGTCTGAGTAATTTGGTTACCATTTAATTGCCTATATCCTTTGGGATACATTTACATGTTAGTCATTTAGCAGACGCTCTCATCCAAAACAATTACAGTGCCTATATTTTAAGATAGCTAGGTGGAACAACCACACAACTCAGTAGTAGTAAGTACATTCCACTCAATTAATTACTTATCAGCAAAAGTCAGTGTCGGAAGAAATACAATGCAGATAATATAGTTTACAAAGGTTTGATGTGGGGTGTGGCTGTGGAGTTATTTTAGGTACTCTTTGAAAAGGTAGGGTTTCAGATGTTTTCTGAAAGTGGGCAGATACACTGTTATCCTACAGTAGTTTCAATGGTTCCACCATTGTTGTACAAGGACAGAGAGGAGGTTTGACTGGGCAGATTGAAAGCAGGACAGCCAAGAGCCCAGAAGCATTATCTGAATGTAGGAAGGGGAAGCTCCTCTTGCTGCTCCATAAGGTAAACACCACGGCCCTGTAGTGGATGAGAAGCATTGTGTCACTATTTAACAATTGGCTTAAATCCAGGATGCTGACAGTCTAAATGGGAAACAATATGTCACCCTGTCATTTTCACTAACACAAATAATGTATCCTCCCTATCTAGGAACTGACTATAGTACCTGTCTGCACTGCCACTCTGTGGGGAAACCTTGGAAATACATTTTGCTCTGCTTCGAATGTGATCAGTTGTGACAGATATTTAGGAGTATTTCTGGGTTTTAACTGGGTTAAGTTTGAATTGCAATATTTATATTAGCCTTTCAAAATGGATTTGTTACAATTGGATGCATAAAGCTAAGAATAGATTGAGGAGTAAATATATTTGATTAATAGTGAACAATGACATTCATTAGATGACCATTGTGGAATTGTTTATAAAAAAACATTTATAAACAGCAGTTTGTCCTTAGCAAGGTGATGACCCGAATGTTTCTACATCATTTATACCACACCTTGTAGCACAAGAAAGTTGGGATTGATTGGGTTTTGAATCCTCCCATCACTCCTCTCTGTTTCTTTGCTCCCTTCAGCATCACCTACCCTCTTATTTTTATCTATTTAAATTTCAGAGAAAAATACAATCTTCCTAAAAAGCAGATTAGGTGGAACCAAGGGAGAATCTCGATTGCATGTCCTTAGTTAACATTCATAGGTCCACGGGGCCAGACAAAGTAGCAGGCAGGAGACCACCAGGTCTGAACACGCACAAACCCCAGGCAGCTGTGTTGGCGGACATTCTCAACCTCCCTCTTACCACAACCATATTACCAACTGACTTCAAGAAGACCTCTATATTCCTCTATAGGACCCAAGAATGCAAAGAAAGCAAAGGCAACCTGACTAAATGCCTCCTGCCCAGGAGCGATTACATCTCTGGCAGTAAAATAATTTCAAAGATGAGCGAACAAGAAGAAAGTCAGAGACCTGGCAGTCTGGAGAACAATCTCTCCCTCAACGTTAACTGGAAAAAATAGCTGACCGGGCATTATGTGAATGGAAGGGGCGAACACAACCCCAATCCACGTCTACAAGGTTGAAGGGGAACGGGTAGAGAGCTTGTCCACATCACCAAACAAGAACAAGGTCCACACAATCAAAATAAGTTGGTGCACCTGTTACCAATCAGGAGGCTGAAATGTGTCTTGGATCCTCATAACTCCCCATCAAAACATTATACGGCTGCACCACTGAGAGCATCTTGGTCGGTGTGACATGCTTCACTGCTACTGATGGGCATGAGCCATCCGTCCACTCGCAAGAGTGACGCGCGTCAGCGCTGCAGACGGGCACGCTTCGTCCGTATCTCGCACTCCGCCGTTGTCAGCACCCCCTGATTAAATTATCTTCCCACGGCCACGCCATCCACCCAAAGTCATAGACAATTTTTCTATGGCTGTCACACACTTTTACGCTACTATTGCTACTTGCATGTACAAAAAGGTTAATGATCTCATACCCCGGTTACATCAACTAGGTACTCCCTGCATATAGCCAAGTTATAGTTATTTGTGTTGTGGTGTATTTATTCCTTATTGTTTTGATTTGTTATTCATACCAATGTGTATATATTTGAAAAGGGCCGTAAGTAAGCTTGTCACCGTTGTTGTTTACAAAGCATTTGGAAACCACTATTTTATTTTATTTCTTTTTTACTTCTAAGGTTGTCTTCCTTAATTTAATGGCGGTCAAAAAGAGGCAAAGACAGCGAGCAACAGGCGTTAAGGAAACACAAACACTCCCTTCTATCCTGTCCAACCTAACAAAGGTTTCACATTGAACTGGTTGTCCTTCTGACATCAGCCTTGCACTGTAGCTGGTGTTGCAATTGGAACATGGCTATAATTGCGGTATACTGTACCTGAGCAGACTGGGGTTGTGTCAAACTTATAGTAGAATCCATTGTTGGAGTCTGAGCAAAACAAAATCATAAACCAAATCCAAAGCTAATTATTAAATGGTACAGCAAACCAAAAGACTGAGTTTGTATGACTTCATTGGTTTCCTGAATATCAAAGGCAACATTACATCAAACGTTATCTTTACATCAAACATTATCATTAACATTACACAAACATTATCTTCCAGCCCTGACTGTAGAAAACATACGATACTGACCACTAGAGGGACTCAAAGGACAGAGAAAAACAGGCTACAGTATCACACAGCACAGAGAGAAATGTTGCTGTTAATCTTATTATGCAGCTGAAAGAACAATAAGAGCCAGGAACAACAACATACAGTGAGACATAAAACATTTGAATACCAGTTAAAGAGCATTATTAAAAAAAAAAACATATTAGAAATTAAATGCAAAGCACTTTAGATGTAGTTTTTATATTAAAATAGGCCATGATGTCAGCTAACAGCTGACATTAGGATCCTTGTGAAACAGATTCTTTGTGGATACAAAGATTGCATAATAACAATCCTGACAAAAATTATTTCCCTCTGGAGACAAAGGAAATATGTGATAGTAAAGGAACAGGAACAGGTGTAAATGCCTCCAGCATATTGCCCATGGTCTCTCTGTGTGTGCGTGTATGTGTGTGTGTGTGTGTGAGTGAGAGAGAGCGAGATCTGGCATTAGACCAGAGAACAATGACCCTTTCTTCCTTCCCTCAATTAGACCTTGTGAATGTATTCAGTGTCAGAAACGAACTTTATGCCTTTGAACGCTGTGTCAGCACCACTTTCTATTTGGAGAATGTCTCATAACCTCAGTTCAACCTACTTCAGACTCTAACAGATGCATAGGGTCGTTGGCTCAGTCTGAGACTGTGTGCTTACTGTCACCAGGAAAGAAGGGTGTGGCTGTGGAGGTCAAAAGGTCAATGAGACAGAACGCAGAAAACAGGGAACGCTTCTGTTTCTCCCTGGGTACAAATAACTAAAATTCATTAATAACCAAACATTTGTGGGAGAACAAGCTATGACCCAAACACAACCACCTATCTTCAGTAAGAACAGATGGTCTGATAATATGGGCTTAACCCTTAAAAGCTGACAGGTTGGTATGAGTACTAGTCCTGTAGCTAGATGCTTTTATTAACAGATATATGATACTGTTAACAAGTGGATAATTTGCAACAGTGTTTTTCCATTTTATTAATCCAAGACATAAACCTCAAATTGTTCTGATATTCTTTGGTAATTCTTAACAGATAATTTGCATTCTTGCAAAATTACGCAAACTTCATCTAATTTCTGAGAAAGCTAATTGACTGCACTGAAATTGTTCATTTAATGTATATTTTCAATGTCTGGAATTTGCTAAATATCAGTGGAACAGTGGACTATTTTTTTTAGTTTTCCTCTTTTTTTTTTTTACCTATCTTGAAACCATCTCATACACTATGTGTGTGGGGTATAATTTATAGATTTGGGTCCCCTTATGTGTATACTTAATGACTCAAATAAACTTGAATGGGAGGTATATCAAGCAAATTCTACATTGACTTATTTCATATTGAAAAATGGCCCAGATAAATTAATGTCAAGTGCTGTTTTTCCCTGAGATATTGCTCAAGAGACCTATTTGGAGAGGACGTCACGGTAACGTCACTGAAGTTGGGTGGTGGCAGAAAACTGCAGGAACGGAAGTAGGGAAATGGGCAAGATCCTCGGACTAAAGGAAAAAAAAATATTGTTGTGCCGTTGGATGTCAGAATAGGAATGCAAAAAAAGATGCCTTCATTTTTATAGAATACCGTTGTTCGAAGCCACCCTTTGATGCTAAATGCAGATGTTTATGGTGGCAAGCCATTAAACAGACAGACTGGACTGATGAAATCATCCGGAATGCTCGTCTCTGCAGTGCTCATTTCATATCAGGCAATGTTTTGTCCACTGTTTATCACACACAGGCAAAATCAATGATGTAGTTATAATAATAATGAAGAATTAGTAACAGCAGCAACCACAAAGGTGGCATTCTCAGTAGGCTATTTCACAATGATAAACGCCATGGACCAGCAATAGCAACATTAGCTAGCGTAAGCAGAATTAGCATGCAAACAAACCAAATTGCTCATACTTAGACAGTTTAGCTTACATCACTCAGTATTTTAGAAAGAATTTAATGAATGAATGGAACATACGGTAATATTATATCTGTGATATGACATTTTCTTTACAAAATAATTGGAGAAGGCGTAGGGATGATCCATATTCCTGTATGTTGTAAAGAGGTTACTGTCACTTTCTGCCACCAGTTCGGCTCCGCCCACAAAATACGTCATCACTGTTAATTAACATAAAAAGGGTCTGTTACATGTATCAGAATTCTAAGAGTCAAACTTTGCATTAATGATAAAATAAATTATATATATATCCTTACAAGACCATTACTAAAGTAACCTTGACTGATTGTGTGCCTAACACTAGAATATTTCACTGGTGTTTTTACTTCCATTGCAGGTAGGCATGCTCCATATAAAATAATAAGAGTGAAGAACAGATCCAACGCCTGGTTCTCTTCTGACATATCTCATGATACTTATAAAAGAAATCTATCACGGGCTAAACTCCTAATGGCAGATTTTTATGCAGAGAAACGCTAAACGCTAAGACATCAAGACCTAGGTTCTGAGGAGAAAAATCAAATAACTTTCTACAGGATACCTTGTGTATATAAAATAGAACAGCTGGCACATTTATTACATAATTCAATAGAACACAAAGCGATGAAATAAAATAGAGAACTCTCTTTCTTGTTAAGTATTCAGAAATTGTCCCCTTGTCTCAAAAGGTATATCTACCTGGATTGACAAGACAAAAATACTTGGAAATCTTCAAAAGTAGTGGAATCCAACAGTTCAGCCCCTCTGCAAGACTTCCAAATGTTTTCATATTTTACATAGACGCATGCCTATTCATTGCAGCTAGCAAGATGCCAAACTAAAGAACATGTTTCTAGATAACAACTTAGCAGAGAAAAAGACACAAAAGATATGATAACTGAGACTTCTATTAATACGCTCATTAATTTAGCTCTTGTTCAGCAACGTGAGCAGTTGAAGGAATTTTACCATCAAACTGATAATGTCATGAAGTGCACTCTTCACCCGTAATGAAGTGAACTGCAATCTTGTTCCTAATATAACCTTTTAGTGACTATAATATTAAATGGGTTACACAGTTGTTGATTCCTCTAATTGCCACTTTATTGCAATAGGCATCTGTTTGAGAAAACATCCCTGCCTACCCCAAATGAATGAAGAATAAGTGATAGAGGAACAAATGATAACTGACTGTTCATTCAGGATCATGCAGATTTTTTTGCTGAGTTGGTTCACAGACAAATTTCACCACAATCTGAGGAAGTGGTTTTCAAATATTTTTTCTTCCGCTATATGAAGTGAAATTACTTTTGATTTCCAGTGTAAATCAGCACATTCAAATCAAGAAAGATTTTCTCTGTATCCTATATGTATATACAGATAAAATCAGTGTCCTATGTGGTGTGCACACACCGATTAGCTGTAACATTATGGCCACCTGCCTAATATTGTGTAGGTCCCAATAACCTGGTTATTGTGAGTTTTTCATTTTTTATTTTTCCCCCTCAAAGATTTCAGTTTGTTTTTCAATTGAATTTTTCATGTTAATTCTTCACATTAAAGGTGGAAAAAGTTCTGACATGATTTATCTTTGTCTCATTCTTTTACATCACAAAAACCTGGCATTTTAACAGGGGTGTGTAGACTTTTTATATCCACTGTATATATTAGCTGTTTATAACCTGTAGTTAAACTAGCAGGACATGCCATCATTGATTTCTTTTGAGCAGCTAGTATTTCCTGTGTTGTTGATGTTGAGTAATTTCTTGTCCTATTAAAACTCTTCAGTTCAGTAGCTGTATTGATATGGCTTGCCGCCTGGTGCAATGGGCCTATTGAATGTCCATCCCTGGAATCAACCCAGCTCTTTCCAAGGCTGTTTTAGCGTATCATATTTAGTCTGATGCCTGCTATGCTATTGGCACTATTGGAGCACTTCTCTTAGACTTTATCACTGAATATTTGTCTGTGTAATGGTTAGGGATGTGTCATTGTCCATCATTATTGTGGTCCTCATGAGAGCCTGTTTCATCATTGCGCTATATGCTTTTTGCGACTGCACTAGAAGAAACTTTGAAAGTTCTTTAGATTTTCCTGATTGACTGACCTTCATGTCTTAAAGTGATGATGGACTTTAGTTTCTCTTCGCCAATTTGAGCTGTTCTTGCCTTAATATGGAGTACTACAATACAGACATAATGACAACCTTAGCTTGTCACAACACAACTGATTAGCTCAAATGCATTAAGAAGGAAATACACTCCACAAATTAACTGTAAACAAGGCACACCTGTTATATGAAATGCATTCCAGATGACTACCTCATGAAGTGGGTTGAGAGAATTCAAACAGTGTACAGCTCTCATCATATTGTAGATTTGAAGAATCTACAATATGAAATGTTGTACATTTGTAAAATTTGATAAACACTTTTTGGTTGCTCCATGATTCAATACATCCTTCCATTCTTTATTTTTAACTATTTTCCACATTATAGCATAACACTGAAGACATCAAAACTATGAAATAACACATATGGAATATTGTGTAAACAATTAATCATATAATCTTCTGTAGTTAATTGTGATTTCAGAATGTGTTCAAATTTGTCTCTAAAAACACACTTTTTTGTTTAAAAAGCAGTCAATACGTTCAAAACATACTGTGTTTTATTGTAAAATATGACTTGTAATTAAATCAGTGCAGGGGCTGTCTTACTGAAGTCAGTCCGTAAGACCAGGTTGTCACAACCCTTAAATGTCGACCACAATAACATCTGATCCAACACTGAGTCACACTTTAGCATTTCAAGATATTGTCCATACAATGTTTAGTCTGAAATGTACTTAGAATGGGGCTCAGGTGGGGGCCTGTGAACTGTAGTTTTCCTGATGAATGGTCGGCTACAGTCAAATATTAGTGTATTTATTAAATGATTCCCAAATTCAACCAAATGCATATGGTAAGCTACTTGAAAATACAATGGCATTAAGTAGTCAAGGTGGCTAGATCTACAAACATTAATCTGGGGAGATCTTTAATATATGCAGAATATGGATGTTATTTGTTCATTGTTATTTGTTAAGTAATACAATAACGTTTTGGTGGAAACAACTGCCAAAAGACATTAATTTGATCTGTTGATGCTTCACTGACTATCTACAGACTATTTACAGTCTATCAATAAGATTTCAATGAAATCTACTAACACTAACCCTAACCTGAAACCTCATCATATCTCTAACCATAACCCTTTCCCCTAACCCTTACACTAACACTAATTACAAATCTAACCCTAATCTTAACCTTAGCAGCATATACTTTGTTTTTAATAGTTTGTTGATAGTATGAATATCTGTAACACTTCTACAAATGGTAATTTTGACTACCCAAATAAAGTGTAACCATTTATTCTTAGCTTATGCTTGCAAAAACATTAAAGCGAATAAATAGCCGTTTTATTTTCAATTGAGTTCAATTAACATTGATTCTGTATCATTAAGCTGTTATGTTTTGTTTTTCTCAATCATACTTTTCAATAAGTGTGTAAAAATAGCTTTTGCTGAAGCCAGAATCTCTCCTAGAAACACAACAGCTGAGCGGAATAAGTGTGAGGATCACATTATAAAGATTCATGTTTATAAGTTCTGATTCTGATCCAACATACATATAGCTAGCTAGACCAAAATTTCACAAATTGACCATTCAAAATCATTAAAAAAACACGTATTTCGACCGTCATATACAGTTGTGCTCAAAGGTTTGCATACCCTTGGAGAATTGATAATAAATATTCCTACCATTTGTAAAGAAACCATGAGTGAGCAGGCAAAACACATGTCTTTTATTTCTTATGGGATTCACATTCAACTGTTGGTCATAACAGAATGGCACAATCATAAAACAAAGCATGGCAACAAAGAAAAAAATGAACAAACTCCTGTTCAGAAGTCTGCATACCCTTAGTTCTTAATTCTGTGTACTGCATCAAAGACAGTGTGCAATCTTTTGTAATAGTTGTCTATGAGGCCCCGAATTCTTGCAGGTGGTATAGCTGCCCATTCGTCTTGGCAAAATGCCTCCAGGTCATGCAAAGTCTTTGGTCGCCTTGCATGAACCGCATGCTTGAGATCTCCCCAGAGTGGCTCAATGATATTAAGGTCAGGAGACTGTGATGGCCACTCCAGAACCTTCACCTTTTTTTGCTGTAACCACTGGAGGGTCAACTTGGCCTTGTGCTTAGGGTCACTGTCGTGCTGGAAAGTCCAAGAGCGTCCCATGCGCAGCTTTCATGCAGAAGAATGCAAATTGTCTACCAGTATTTTCTGATAACATTCTTTTCACTATTGGCATTGTTGACACCTCTCCAAACATAGCAGTTATGGTTGTGATCATAAAGCATTATTTTGGTCTCGTCACTTCAAATTACAGTGTGCCAGAAGCTGTGAGGCGTGTCAAGGTGTTGTCGGGCATATTGTAACCAGCCTTTTTTGTGGCATTGGCGCAGTAAAGGCTTCTTTCTGGCAACTCCACCATGCAGCTCATTTTTGTTCAAGTATCGTCGTATTGTGCTCCTTGAAACAACCACAATACAGGCTGCTCTTTTTCCAGAGCAGCCTGTATTTCTCTTGAGGTTACCTGTGGGTTTTTCTTTGTATCCTGAACAATTCTTCTGGCAGTTTTGGCTGAAATCATCCTTGGTCTAGCTGACCTTGGCTTGGTATCAAGAGATCCATGAATATTCCACTTTATAATAAGTGATTGAACAGTACTGACTGGCATTTGCAAGGCTTTCGATATCTTTTTATATCCTTTTCCATCTTTATAAAGTTCCATTACCTTGTTACGCAGGTCTTTTGATCGTTCTTTTCTGTACCCCATGGCTCAGTATCTAGCCTGCTCAGTGAATCCACGTGAGAGCTAACAAACTCATTGACTATTCATACACAGACACTAATTGCAATTTAAAAAGCCACAGGTGTGGGAAATTCACCTTTAATTGCCATTTTCACATGTGTGTGTCACCTTGGCTGACTTCTGTTATCATTATGATTTAAAAAGGAGCCAAACAACTATGTGATAATAAATGGCTTCATATGATCACTATCCAAAATCAATGCCAAAATATTTTCTAAATCAATGCCAAAATGTCACAATTTCTGCCAGGGTATGCAAACTTATGAGCACAACTGTAGCCAGCTAGTTGCTTGATGATCTCTAATGTTACTAGCTAGCTATCTACTTACCGGTAATGGTAATCAGTGATTCAGATTTAAGTCACATGATTGAATTATCAAATATGGTATCAATTTTTTCATACTTTGGTTACACTAATGAAACTTGCAATATTTCAAATATTGATTAAATTAAGAAAAAGTGCAGATTTTGCTTTGCATACTGTTTAAATAAGACAACTATCTATGCTACAAGCAAGCTGTTAAAGCAGGTGGATTCACACACATACAGGGTCTCGGGACCAAAAAAGGGTCAGAGTTTGGATATATAAGGATATATGTATATTATATATATATATATATATATATATATATATATATATCCAAA
>JACXGI010005464.1:26444-47059 GCA_016801175.1 Esox masquinongy | reverse complement strand
GAGTGTCATGGTCTGGGGCTGCATGAGTGCTGCCGGCACTGGGGAGCTACAGTTCATTGAGGGAACCATGAATGCCAACATGTACTGTGACATACTGAAGCAGAGCATGATCCCCTCCCTTCGGAGACTGGGCCGCAGGGCAGTATTCCAACATGATAACGACCCCAAACACACCTCCAAGACGACCACTGCCTTGCTACAGAAGCTGAGGGTAAAGGTGATGGACTGGCCAAGCATGTCTCCAGACCTAACCCTATTGAGCATCTGTGGGGCATCCTCAAACGGAAGGTGGAGGAGCGCAAGGTCTCTAACATCCACCAGCTCTGTGATGTCGTCATGGAGGAGTGGAAGAGGACTCCAGTGGCAACCTGTGAAGCTCTGATGAACTCCATGCCCAAGAGGGTTAAGGCAGTGCTGGACAATAATGGTGGCCACACAAAATATTGACACTTTGGGCCCAATTTGGACATTTTCACTTAGGGGTGTACTCACTTTTGTTGCCAGCGGTTTAGACATTAATGGCTGTGTGTTGTGTTATTTTGAGGAGACAGCAAATTTACACTGTTATACAAGCTATACACTCACTACTTTACATTGTAGCCAAGAGTCATTTCTTCAGTGTTGTCACATGAAAAGATATAATCAAATATTTACAAAAATGTGGGGGGTGTACTCACTTTTGTGAGGTACTGTATCTATCCTGAAAACAATTACCATGAACTGCAGTCATTTTTATGTTTCTATATTTTATAAACTTCTACACACTGCTCAAAAAAAATGGAACACTTTTCACACATCGAGAATCACAGATCGGGTCTCGATGGAGTAAATGTATTAAAGATCAAAAAGTTAATAGCATCAATGCCTTCATCATCCAAGACCTGCCTACACACTTTGGCCACATGACGCCGGGCATTGTCCTGCACCAGGAGGAATCCAGGGCCCCCAGCACCAGCGTAAGTTCTGACGAAGGGTCTGAAGATCTCATCTCGGTACCTACCAGCAGTCAGGGTACCGTTGGCTAGCACGTGGAGGCCTGTGCGACCCTCCAAGGAAATGTCTCCCCAGACCATCACTGACCCACTACCAAACCTGCTGGATGATGTTGCAGGCAGCATAACATTCACCATGGCGTCTCCAGACTCTTTCACGTTTGTCACGTGCTCAGTGTGAACCTGCTCTCATCTGTGAAGAGAACGGGGCGCCAGTGGCGGACCTGCCAATTCTGGTGTTCGATGGCGAATGCCAATCAAACTGCACAGTGCTGGGCTGTGAGCACAGGTCCCACTAAAGTACGTCGGGATCTCATGCCACCCTCATGGAATCTGTTTCTCACAGTTTGGTCAGAAACATGCACACAAGTGGCCCGCTGGAGGTCGTTTTGTAAGGCTCTAGCAGTGCTCCTCCTTTTCCTGCTCGCACAAAGGAGAAGATACCAGTCCGGCTGCTGGGATGATGCTCTTCCATGGCCCCATCCAGCTCACCTCGTGTAACAGTATCTTCTCCATGCTCTTGAGTCTGTGCTGGGAGACACAGCAAAACGTCTTGCAACTGCACATATGGATGTGCCATCCTGGAGGAGCTGGACTACCTGTGCAAACTGAATGGGCTGCAGGTACCGCCTCAAGCTACCAGTAATGATAAGGACACTAGCAAAATGCAAAACTAGAGAAGAATCAGTCAGAAAAGATGAGGAGAGATCAATTGTCTGTGGCCACCACCTGCAAAACCATTCCTTTTTGGGGGGTCTTGTTGTTGCCTCTCCAGTGCACCTGTTGCCACTCTCATTTGTATCAAAACAGGTGACATTGATTCACAATTGCTTATGCTTCATAACTGGACAGATTAAGTTCACTGAAGTTTAATTGACTTGGTGTTATACTGTGATGATTACGTATTCCCTTAATTTTTTTGAGCAGTGTACATATACACCTGCGTAATTACATAAAATATTTTTGTATATATTTTTTATTCATCTTAATTATAAGGATTTATTTAGTAATCTGTAATTTTCATTTAGGTGTATAAATACGAGGTGACAAATCCCAAACTAGGGTGTCTGCTATATTACCAAAAATGTAATACAAATGAAGTTCAGAGCAAACAATGGGACGGGGTCCTCCTATATAGCAAGGATAGTGAAACAGGTCACCAGTTATAAGCTGGAAAGGTCAGACGCTTTGACACTTAGTGTGGAGTATAATATACAAAGTACAAGATTGAGCAAAAGAGAAAATAGTCTGGTAATGGATACTCGTGTCTACATGTGTAAAGACCTCAAACTCAACAGTTCACTGCCTAATGCCATAGACAGAGACATGGCCATGGAGTGTTAACATGATACGAAAATTGTCTGGCAGGGGACATTCGTGTCTGTATGATTATGGTCATACAGACCTCTGACTTAACAGTCAACTCTCTAAGGCCATAGACAAAAACACTATCATTGGAAACCACAGTGGGAGGACACAGCAAGTATATGTTTTTTTAATGTTTCACTAAGAGTGTGTGTGTGTGTGTGTGTGTGTGTGTGTGTGTGTGTGTGTGTGACAAAGAGATACAGACATCATAGAAGTTGGTTACTTCATTGTATCACCAACCGACTTACATTAACCACCTTTTTACTGAGGTCATTGTTCCTCCTACCAGCGGACCCCTAATAATAATAATAATAATACAGATAATTATGATAGGGTTCTTCCTACCGGAGGACCCCTAATAATACCGATAATAACAATAGGGTTCCCTAAATAAATAACAAAAGATTGTTGACTTATGTAAATTTGGCTAAAACATAAAATATAGCAACATGACTGAAAATTATAAGATCCACTTAAGAGTAATAGTGTGGTAATAAGTGTTGCATCACATTGTAGTCTCCAGAATTTCGATTAGATGCCGCCAACAGGCTATTTAGACATTCCCAGAAAAAGACTAATTAAGACAAATGTCAGCACCTGGATTTTTGCCGGACCGCGTAAGCGGAGCCAGCTAAGAAGAGCGAATGTCTCTTACTGAGTGAGCGAGTGAGCGACCGACCCTTGTTAAATAGCGTAGTGGTTAGAGACGCGGGCTCTGGAACAACAGGTCCCGCGTTTACCTCCTGTAACAGTCTAAATGCATTATGCCTGAGGTTCAGGACAGAAAAGACTTCGCTGGCTATAACTTTACGTAGGTACGTAATAGGAAGCCTAAAATAAAACTGTTCTGGTGGATATTAGGATTTGTTCAGGATAGACAAACACTTCGCTGGCATCACGATTCTCTAGTCTTTTCACTTGACAAAAAAGTCAGTTATCTTTAGTGATGGCCATTCGAGGCTTCATTACCATTGTTCTAGCAGCAGGATATTTTGCTAGCAGTGCTAAATCAGATTTTCTTTTTCAAAATAAAAGCCATCATTGAACTATATAAGTTAATGTAGTTAAAAATCTTGTCTGTACATTTTATGTTTAATGTCCGTTCCAATGTTATTCTTGACTGTTCTTTTTCACAGACTAGATTGTTAACTATATTGCCTTATGCATTTCAATTATGGCTTTTATTGTGATAAAGAAAATCTGAGTGCTGCCAGCATAATATCCTGCTGCTAAAATAACGCTAATGAAGCCTTGAATGGCCATCACTAGTTATCGTCACCTATATTGATAGATACTGTATCTATGCCATTCACAAATGGCTAATTAGCTGTTAAAACGGCCAGTGGCAAAAGAGGATTTGTTCAGGATAGACAAACACTTGGCTGGCTACACGATTCTCTCGTCTTTTCACTTGACGAAAAAGTCAGTTATCGTCACCTATATTGATACAGTAGTTATTGTATCAATGTCATTCACGAATGGCTAATAAGCTATTAAAACGGCCAGTGGCAAAAGCCATAAAGTTCATAGATGCTATTTGTGGTGGAGGTAAACTTAATAAGAAACGTTACTCAGTTTAACACAATATAATGGCGTCTAGCGACATATTACTTGCTAATAAACTTTTAAAACGGCCAGTGGCAAAAGTCATACAGTTCATAGATACTATTTGTGGTGGAGGTAAACTTAATATGAAACGTTATTCAGTTTAACGCTAGTTACTGGTATCTAACAAAATATTCAAACTTTGCGTGATGTTAATGAGTGAAAATAATAATAATAATAATAATAATATAATAATAATAATGCGAAGAGGCTATACTAATGCCTGGCATGTGTGCAGTTCGGTGGCGGAGTGGTGAATGACAATACCTTTCACGTGGGTGACCCGGGTTTGATTCTCGAGAGGGAAGCCACATTTAACACATTTCATTGCGGGCCGGCTGAACTAGGCTTGCCTGGTTTCTTGTTTAAACATTATCTATAGTTAGACTAGTCTGGCAAGATTTGAAAATGCATTGTTGGCATGGAGATGGCTTTTCATTTTTTTGAATGTTACCTCAAAGGTTAGACTAACATAATTTCTTTGTTTCTAAACAACAATTACACATTCTTAGCTCATCTTTACCAAGGGGTCCAACCATTCTGGAGGGCACCGAACACAGTGCATAGCACATCATGCTTTTACCTTGGTGTGGAAAGATGTACACATCATAACATATGTACATAAATATAGTGATATTTAACGTGGCTTTATTTAAGTCCAAAGCAGAATTCCAGAGGTTATGAGATTATGTCTCAGGTGTTGGGCTCGAAGTACGGTTAGGTTTAGATTTAGGCTTAAAGTTTTTGGAACTAGATTTATGGTTAGGGTAAGGTGTTAGGCTATGTCTTACGGGTAAGGGAAAATAGTTCCTAATGGTACAGCATTTAATGCTCTACCATGTCATTCGAGACCTACACTATACAAACCAGTATGATCTCATGCCAACTGAGGGACAATCAGCCTGTAGCATTTGCCGCATGTGAAAAGCACTGTTTTGTGAACATAATGTACAAAAGCTCCTTGAGGTGGCAAAGACCTTTATTCAGACACATTTGTCCCCAGAGGGTGCTTCTTCACACAGAATTTACTATAAATAGACTAAAGTGGAGAGAGGATATTCACCAGTGGCAGAAATAAACAGCCAGCGATAAAATGAATTAAAGACACGTATTTCTACTGTTCCTGCTCATACATGCATGACACAACAGTGCAGCTGAAAGCTGAATGGTTCAGGCAATTGCCCCCTGACCAAAATGTTGACAGTACGAATCCCTGAACTAATAATGTAGAATACACGTCCTTTACCCTAATTTCTCCTCTAAGTCGTTCTGTTTAAGAGTGTCTAAATAATAGAAGTCACATAATATCTAAAAAAAAGTTGAAAGGATTGCAATCATTCCTAAAAAGTTACGTGACATTCTAATGTCACAACTGTTATAAAGCTGATTAACCTTTTTGTCCTCACTAATCTTATAGGAATCTATAGGTAACAGAAATAGTTTCTGAGTACAGGCCGTACCCCTCCGCACAGGCCTCCAAGGCCTGCTTCCCTCAAATCCTCCCTTGGCCTCTGAGCCACTCAAGAAGAGACAGAGCAGTCCTGCATTCTTCAGATGCTGAAGCATTTTGTTTTAGGCTGAGATTTTCAGTTGCGGCTGCTAAAATCATCTTATTGGAGAGAAAGTTAGGTGGAAAAAGAGACAGAAAGAAGTGAGGTAGGGAAAGAGAGAGAAGGAGAGAAAAGAGAGAGGAAGAAATAGAAAGTGAAGAGACGGGGAAGTTGACAGACAAATCAAGACAAATGTGAGTTGGAGTTCACGTAAAAAGACATAGATTGAGAATGACAAAGAAAGAGAGAGAGAACCAAAATGCATTCCATTGCTGTTGTGTGTTATTGCCCAATGTCTGGGAGTTACAGCATGGGAAAGACCCAGCAGAGTCCCCGGGGGGAAGATGCCTTCTACCTCGGGGCACAACCAGCCAACAGACAAAGAGCAGACAGAGAACAGAAATTACAGAGCTGTTGTGAAAGTAAAGCATTCAGAGCCCACACACACGCAGGCACACAAACACACACATATGCAAATACATAACTTGCAAATACACGTACACACCATTTCCGTAAAGTTATTCCTTAACTTTTCCTTAAGGACAGTTGTGTGGCCTTGTGACTCACAAACACACACTTTCTTTCAGACTTGAGCTGCCAAGCATGACTACAACATAGAAACAACCAAAACCAAACTAGTGTCTTCCTAACGCAGAAAAAACATCCGTGTGTTACCATGAAGACTCCTCACCCAGTGCCAGACCTTGAGATTTATATGCATGGCGAAGTGCTAGACCTCTGTGTGAACTGTGTATTTGAATAGGAGCCAAATACCTCAACTACCACGACACGACAGGCTATTCTTTCAGACTTGCCCCAGCTTCCTTTTCTAAATGACACCACATGAGATCTCCACTGACGCTAGACCTCAGGCTTCAGTGATCCAGATCCAAATTGACTCAGTGACACTGAATCAATCTGGATCTCCAGACAATCACCAACATAAGGGAACTGTCTTTTTATCCCCAGCCAACTTATAACCTAAATCTAAAAACGTTCAAATAATCTTTTTTGATATCAGGGATTTATGCTAGTTGACAAGGCGTTGAAATACTGTCTGTGGTCAATTTAGAGCGAGTTGATGAAAAACATATGTGAAAACCCTTTTATCAGGTGTGAAAGTGGATCGTTGTGTGACTGTGTAATTCGAGATCCAAGTCATGTTTTTCTACTACCAGTTCAAAATGACATTTTTCGTTAATGGATGCCACAAGGGATAGCAGAACGCTGCTCTGACCTTACGTTCAGCTGTGTCTGTTTAATGTGCTGGAAATGACTAGGACCTGTGTACACACAGACCACACAGCCATTTCAAAATGCATACCTAAACACACACTATGTCAAAACTGTCTTCATTGACAAACAGACCGTCACTCAGAAACAGCCACCAAAAAATGTATGAATTGAATTTGATCTATTTTGGAGGAAGCACACTTGAATCATCTTGTTAGAGAATCATCAATCCATTAAATAGATGATTTGGGTGAGGTATTTTTTTTTTTGAGTCAAAACAAAATTGTTAAACTTCTGAGCTTTGTATTCAGAGAACAGGTTTAAATTAGTCCTTCCTTGTTTTGTATGTATTCTCCCTTATAAATACATTTTACATTCAAATTTCAGTAACTTAACATTCTTATCTAGAGCGACTGATTGTAGTGAAAAAAAATAACGTGTCTCTGTGATCACATCAGAGTGTGTGTGTGTGTGTGTGCGTGCATGTGTCTCGATAATCCTTCAACGACATGCTTGATGTTGAAGGGCTATCGAGACAGATTTTACTGCTCGCAAGTGTTGTCGGGTAAATATAGGTATCCAAACTATATTTTAGGTGTGTGGAGAAACTTTTGACTGAGTTACAATATAATTTCATATAAAAACACAGCAATTCTTGTAGTGTAATAAAATTATGTCTTTAGGTGTGAAGATGTGCCTGGCTCATCAAACTGGTGCAGGAATGCTTTTTACACTAGGATACACTAGGAAAACTTGTGGCCAGATTTGCATCTGATTTGCATTCGATGATCACCAACAACAGCACTTGTTTGACAGAGTGTCATGTTAATTCCCAGGTATACTATATAATGTTATTTAAATGAAGAAAAATTGTTATAGTCTTGTCTTGCTTTATTAAAGCGTGCTAAGTGTGAAGATGAATCAAAAAGAAACAGTAACATTACAGTTCTAGGGTTAATTAGTGTTGTTTTGACTTCTTATTTGTGTTATATGCTTCAGTACCATTGTAGATGTGGTTTTTCTGCAAGACCAAATGCCTAGCCATGGAGATGTGCTAACACATAAAGGCGTGAGGGTCTGTCCTTTGTTTCATTGTGTCGGCCAAGGAGAAGTTGCTGCTATGGAGTTTGGAGTTTACATTTTCTCTAACAGGACTCCTGGCCACACTTTGTGTCCTATGGCAAAAACGTCTCACACATGAGACTTGTAGGGAGATTTTCTGAAGCAGAACTCCAAGCCCCACGTTAGTGCACACTCTTCATTGCACTTTTACGTTAGATTGGACTACTGTATACAGCTGGAAAATATTAAGAGACCACTCCTAATTTTTCTTAAACCAGCCTCTCTACATGTATGGCAGCCATTCCATTCCAGTGTCTATTAAATTCCAATACAGGCACACCTCATTTTACTTAATGAGGTGCTGATTAGGTGATTACCTGAACCAAATCTAATTTAACGAGGAAAAGTATAAAATCCACTGCTTTGGTCATCACTATCCTCTTGCAATAGGACCAGCTGGATGGCAAAAACAGTGCAAGTAATACCTCAAAGGTATATTCAATAAAAAAATAACTATTCAGCATGACAAAAGAGCTGCAGCTGTTTTACAGTCTTTTTGGGGAGTCCAGTTAAGAGGCCATTACAGTAGTCAACCCTACTAGAGATAAAAGCATGGATGAGCTTCTCTTGGTCTTTTTGGGATACCAAGCCCTTGATTCTGGCTATATTTTTAAGATGATAGAATGCTGTTTTGGTGACCGTTTTGATATAACTGTTAAATGTGAGGTCTTTCAGAACACCAAGATTACACGCTTGGTCCCTGGTTTTTGGGGCCCGAGAATCCAGCTCTTTACTACTACTAGTTCTTTTATTTTTGTTGCCAAACACAATAATCTCTGTTTTATCTTGGTTTAATTGTAGACAGTTTTGGTTCATCCAGGTATTTATGTGTTCTATACAGTGACACACTGAGTCTATTGAGCTGTTGTCATACGGTTCGAGAGCCATATACAGTTCTGGAAAAAATTAAGAGACCACTCCTAATTTCTCTTAAATCAGCATCTCTACATGTATGGCAGCCATTCCATTCCAGTGTCTGTTAAATTCCAACACAGGCACACCTCATTTTACTTAATGAGGTACTGATTAGGTGCTTACCTGAATCAAATCTAATTTAACGAGGAAAAGTATAAAAACCACAGCTGTGGTCATCACTATCCTCTTGCAATAGGACCAGCTGGATGGCAAAAACAGTGCAAGTAGTACCTCAAAGGCAATTTGAATAAAAAAATAACTATTCAGCATGACAAAAGAAAAGCTTTGAGTGAGGAAAAGAAGGGTTCAATTCTGGCTTTACTGGCAGAGGGATACAGTGAGCGTCAGGTTGCTTCCATCCTGAAAATTTCAAAGACGGTGGTTCGTAAGAACTAGGTCAAGCAACAGACATTGGGGACAACAAATCTACAGTCTGGCAGAGGGCGAAAACGACTTTCCACTTACCGAGATGACCGTCAACTCATTCGAATGTCACTCAACAACCATAGGATGACATCAAGTGACCTACAAAAAGAATGGCAAACAGCAGCTGGGGTGAAGTGCATGACGAGGACGGTTTGAAACAGGCTCCTAAGGGCAGGGCTGAAGTAGTGCAAAGCTAGAAAAAAGCCCTTCATCAATGAGAAGCAAAGAAGAGCCAGGATGAAGTTGCAAAAGACCATAAGGATTGGACCATAGAGGAATGGGTCAAATTTTTAGCTTTGCCCAACACCTGGTCGTCTAATGGTTAGAAGGAGACCTGGAGAGGCCTACAAGACACAGTGTCTCGCACCCACTGTGACATTTGGTGGAGGATAGGTGATGATCTGGGGATGCTTCAGCAAGGCTGGAATCGGGCAGATTTAACTTTGTGAAGGACGCATGAATCAAGCCAAGTACAAGGTTATCCTGGAAGAACACCTGCTTCCTTCTGCTCTGACAATATTCCCCAGCTCTGAGAATTGGTTTTTCCAGCAGGACAATGCTCCATGCCATACAGCCAGGTCAATCAAGGTGTGGATGGAGGACCACCAGATCAAGACCCTGTCATGGCCAGCCCAATTTCCACACCTGAACCCCATTGAAAACCTCTGGAATTTGATCAAGAGGAAGATGGGTGGTCACAAGCCATCAAACAAAGCCGAGCTACTTGAATTTTTGTGCCAGGAGTGGCATAAAGTCACCCAACAGCAATGTGACCGACTGGTGGAGAGCATGCCAAAACGCATGAAATCTGTGATTAAAAATCTGGGTTATTCCACCAAATATTGATTTCTGAACTCTTCCTAAGTTAAAAAAATTGTATTTTGTTGTTTAAAAATGAATATGAATTTTTCCTTTGCATTATTTGAGGTCTGAAAACAATGCATCTTTTTTTGGTTATTTTGACCAGTTCTTTTTTTTCTACAAATAAATACTCTAAATGACAATATTTTTATTTGGAATTTGGGAGTAATGTTTTCAGTAGCTTATAGAATAAAACAAAAATGTTAATTTTACTCAAACTCATACCTATGAACAGTAAAACCAGAGAAACTGATAATTTTGCAGTGGTCTCTTAATTTTTTCCAGAGCTGTATGTCGGTTTTCATTGAGGACTACATGGTACATAAAACCCTGTGATGAACTGTAACTTTATTGCTTAATGGTAATAAATGGGCATACTTTACTATATAGAGAACACATTCTTCATGAATTTGATGTAATCCACTTCACTGTAGCCTAATTTTCTATGGAAAATGTATGAGCACAATATGGCTGGTGTCAGACAACCCAGCTTCCGGATAACTAAGCAATAAACTGAATTCTGTACTTAAATTATGCCGGAACTTTATGACTTCATTCATAATTGCTTGTACTCTAGTTCCAAAGTACATGTCATTACATTGTTCTAATCGTGACATTATGGTACTTTTCTAGTTTAATTTCCGAGTTTAGACAGATCAACTTGCTTAATGGTCTCATGCTTTACGTACAACTGTAATTGGTGTTTAGTTCTTGGTGAATGTTTTAAACCAAATATAAAGTGTCTTAGTGACAGCAAAATTAAGAACGATTATCACCCATTTTTATAATTACAAACATTTTGTTTAGAGTTTTAGAGATCTAGTTGGCTTTGGTATACTGACGTAGAGTGAAACCGTCTCTTGTATAGATAAGAAATTCTGAACCATGCTGGTGATGTAATGCCAAAAGTAATTTGTTTTTTTATAGACTGCACTGAAATCTAGAAATAAAGCTCTACTGTATCAGGCAGTCCGCTAATGGTACCCAAATGGCACTAATCACCCCTCACTGAATGCATGACGTCAATGGATGAATGTGCGATACTCCCAGATGAATGATATAATCTTGGTTGAATTTGAATGAACTTACAAATGAAATAAAAAGATTTCCATGACCATTCAACAATTTAGTTAGGCTATTGAAAAATAATACAAACGAAATAGGCTACTTGACAATTCATCCTATGTATCACACCATTTTTCAATAGGAGATTCAGCTTCTTGTGTTGGCAAATTCATCAAATGTAAATCTAAAATGTAAATCTAAATATTTAATATTATCAATTCAGAAAACATATTACATGCTACTGTTTTTATTTGGAGAGTTTGGAGAGAGAAACAAAATCGCATACACATCCTATCATCTCTCTTTGAATTTTCTCTGCACATTTTACTGAAGATTAAGATTCTACAAATGTATTACACTAAATAATTATTCACAAAACGAAATACCAACAATCACCAATTATCATTTCAACAAATGTATTACATGTTACTGTTTTTCATCAACACAATCGACAAATAGGTTTTCTATATTTTCATGTAGCCCACTGTAGATCATTCTTTGAAATTGTGTACATGTTGTTTATATTAGTTTTCAGTTGTTACATGTACATGTCTACCTCTGGAACCTCATTGCTGCTATCCCTGCATTTCAGTTGCACATACCACCTTGCACCTTGAATTTGCACATTTATACATCCCACTTATAACGTGCATTGATCTTAATTGTTTCACTTGTACATTTTTTACACTTCTGATTAAGATGCTAACTGCATTTCATTCTACTGTACTTGTACTTGTTCAATGACAAAATTGAATGAATAGCAATGCCATCAATGTATGAATGGGTGATAACCCCCTGATCAACCCAGACACAGCTATGCATGTGACTGAAGTGTAATGATGAAGAACAATGATGAGGGTAGATTCTGTATATAATCTGAATTCAGCGAGCAAGTCAGACAACTCCGACACAATTTACAGCGTTTAGTTCACAATGACAAACAGAACCCGATGATTGGACGCCCTGACAGCATTGTAGATGCTGCAAAATTTAGATGAGATGGAGTCAAATAGATATAGATCCCGAAATCTACGTCTCGGATGTCGGGTCTTTATCTGATTCGAATAATGAGCCGAAACCTCCAATGCCTGTGCCTCCTCGCAAAAAAAAGAAATGAACCAACAGCGACTGCAAATGCCACTGCAAGACACTACTGTAAGTTATCCTTTGATCATCCTTTTACTCTGCTCATCGAATTTATATTTTTACATGTATGTCACAGTTGCACAGCATGAACGGTGAAACAAGGGTTTACTACACAAAGGCAGTTATAGCCTGTAGTAGTGAGGATCGGGTGTGCGTAATGATGGGAAGTCCAAGGTGATGTGATGAGGGGCAGGTGTAATATTGGAGAGTCCGGGGTGTTCCTTGAATGCGGTGCTAGCAACCGGAAGAATGGACAGTGGTGGCTAATAGGCCAGTGACAAGAAGCAATGTAGTTGAGTTTCCCCAGAGGGAGGCAATCATGGGAGGCACCGTGACAGTGTAGGCTACTATTGATCATCCTTTTACTCTGCTAATCAAATTTACAAATAAAATGAATTGAATAATACATTGCAGGTTTTTACTTGGAGAGGCTACATATCGTTGGATCTATCAATTTTATGTGTTACTCAGTCTTTGAAATTTTTGGTGTTTACAGCTATTCTTGCGGATATCCTTTTATTGTCGCAAATTGGTCGATAATGTCTGTAATTTTACCTTGTACATCATCAAAATGAGATCAAAATGAAAACTAAATTCAAATGGATTTATTTTGAATAATTGAAGTGTTGTGTCATTTTCATTTTGTAATGAGGCCCTAATAAACAAATGAAAATACTATAGCCTGTGTTCTTAGAAAATCGTTCTATGTATTCTTTTTTTGTCATTTTTTTCGTATGATGAAACTTTCAATACAAACACATTCTTGTATTATTTCAAATTCATAAACCATTTAAAACAAACAAATTCTGTAATTCATTATTTTTTAGACTATTCTATATAGTTTGATGACGACCCAGTAGATGAACTGATGCTCTGGCTGGATGGTGATTCTGCGGAGAAGAATGTGTATGCTAATAGGGCCGATTCGTATGCTAATGACGAGAAACAGCGTTCAGCTTTGGCTGATACTGTTTGTCTGAAAGGCTTGGCAGTTCTAGAGCTAAAAGATCATTCCAGACAGGATGGGCCTGTCAGATGTGAGGATGGGGATGGGTTCACCACTCTCTATTTGCGTGGGCAAATAGTGCCAAGTTCAAGAATAATGTATCACAATGTGAAATTGCAAAGAGTTTGCTGATCTCCTCATCTAGGGTACATAATATCATTAAAAGATTCAGAGAATCTGAAGTAATCTCTGTACACAAAGAACAAGGGCAAAAACCAGTAACGGATCCCTGTGATCTTTGGGCCCTGAGACGGCAATGCCATCAAGATGTCTTTCATGGAAGGCCTTGCTTATTTCAGTAGGACAATGCCAAACCACATAATGCACGTACAGTAAGGGAAAAAAGTATTTGATCCCCTGCTGATTTTGTACGTTTATTTGAACAGTCAGAGACAGAATAACAAAACAAAAATCCAGAAAAACGCATGTCAAAAATGTTAGAAAATGATTTACATTTTAATGAGTGAAATAAGTATTCGACTCCTCTGCAAAACATGACTTAGTACTTGGTGGCAAAACCCTTGTTGGCAATCACAGAGGTCAGACGTTTCTTGTAGTTGGCCACCAGGTTTGCACACATCTCAGGAGGGATTTTGCCCCACTCCTCTTTGCAGATCTTCTCCAAGTCATTAAGGTTTCGAGGCTGACGTTTGGCAACTCGAACCTTCAGCTCCCTCCACAGATTTTCTATGGGATTAAGGTCTGGAGACTGGCTAGGCCACTCCAGGACCTTAATGTGCTTCCTCTTGAGCCACTCCTTTGTTGCCTTGGCCGTGTGTTTTGGGTCATTGTCATGCTGGAATACACATCCACGACCCATTTTCAATGCCCTGGCTGAGGGAAGGAGGTTCTCACCCAAGATTTGACGGTACATGGCCTCGTCCATCGTCCCTTTGATGCGGTGAAGTTGTCCTGTCCCCTTAGCAGAAAAACACCCCCAAAGCATAATGTTTCCACCTCCATGTTTGACGGTGGGGATGGTGTACTTGGGGTCATAGGCAGCATTAATCCTCCTCTAAACACGGCGAGTTGAGTTGATGCCAAAGAGCTCGATTTTGGTCTTATCTGACCACAACACTTTCACCCAGTTCTCCTCTGAATCATTCAGATGTTCATTGGCAAACTTCAGACGGGCCTGTACATGTGCTTTCTTGAGCAGGGGGACCTTGCGGGTGCTGCAGGATTTCAGTCCTTCACAGCGTAGTGTTTTACCAATTGTTTTCTTGATGACTATGGTCCCAGCTGCCTTGAGATCATTGACAAGATCCTCCTGTGTAGTTAAGGGCTGATTCCTCACCATTCTCATGATCATTGCAACTCTACGAGGTGAGATCTTGCATGGAGCCCCAGACCGAGGGAGATTGACAGTTCTTTTGTGTTTCTTCCATTTGCGAATAATCGCACCAACTGTTGTCACCTTCTCGCAAGCTGCTTGGCGTCTTGTAGCTCATTCCAGCTTTGTGTAGGTCTACAATCTTGTCCCTGACATCCTTGGACAGCTCTTTGGTCTTGGTCATGGTGGAGAGTTTGGAATCTGATTGATTGCTTCTGTGGACAGGTGTCTTTTATACAGGTAACAAGCTGAGATTAGGAGCACTCCCTTTACGAGTGTGCTCCTAATCTCAGCTCGTTACCTGTATAAGACACCTGCGAGCCAGAAATCTTTCTGATTGAGAGGGGATAAAATACTTATTTCACTCATTAAAATGCAAATTATAACATTTTTGACATGAGTTTTTCTGGATTTTTTTGTTGTTATTCTGTCTCTCACTGTTCAAATAAACCTACCATTACAATTATAGACTGATCATTTCTTTGTCAGTGGGCAAACGTACAAAATCAGCAGGGGATCAAATACTTTTTTTCCCTCACTGTATCACAACAGCATGACTGTGTAGTAAAAGAGTCCATGCGCTAAACTGGCCTGCCTGCTGTCCCCTATTGAAAACATTTGGCACATTATGAAATGACAAAATCAGCAAAGGAGACCATGAACTGTTGAGCAGCTACCATCCTATATCAAGCAAGAATGGGACACTCCACTTTCAAAAAACAGTTGGTCTCCTCAGTTCCCAAACGCTTGCAGAGTGTTATTAACAGAAGAGGTGATGCAACTCCATTTTGTGGTTCAAATACAATTTTTTTTAAGCCCGAACCCTTCAGCAGATGTTCTTTTCAATCGTGGTAAAGATTGGTAAAGATGACCCGGTCCCAATGTCTCTGAAACATGTTGCTGGCATCAAATTCAAAATGGGCATGTATTTTTCCAAAAATAATAACATTTTTCAGTTTCAACATTTGATATGTTGTCTTTGTACTATGTTCAATAAAATAGAGGGATAATTGATTTGCACATCATTGCATTCTGTTTTTATTTGTATTTTACACAGCGTCCTAACTTTTTTTGCAAACAGGGTTATACTTCAGCTTTCTTCCACACCTGGGGACTCATTGTCTATTAGCCTGTGGTAAACAGTTGGCTTGGCATTCCATGTTGGTCTGGTAATACAGTGTGCTTTACTCTATACAACTACTAAACTACTACAGTTTTCCTATATACCCTATCCTTACCCTCCTTTGCCAGGAGAACCTCCATACTGGATCTTTTACACTGCTATCATTAGGTACAGTTAAGGTTCATTACAGAATCAAGACCTGACAATGTATTGCTGAATCTACCATTAAAGCTATACAGGCTCTGGAAAGAGAGACCAAGGTTAGAGGACGTGGTTTACAGTGGCGTTATGAAAAGTTTTGTTCCCAACCTTGAGCATGATATATTTCCGAATTACGTTGCCGCCCACAACTTGATATTTAAATGTCAAGTTTTCATTACTGATTCGAGGCCCGGTCCGCAATTGATGTCGATTTGTCCACTCGTTTTAATCCTCCTGTCCTCTCTCCTCTCCTGTTGGTTCTAAATCAGGCAGGGATGGGATAAAATGTGTGACTTCCCATTGCCTCGGGGTGTCATCAGCGTCAGACTGTATTCCTGTTACAGGAAGGATGCAGCTTAGAGCGGGTGAGGAAAACAGTGCGCGGTCCACCACCCACCCACCCCCACTTTAACACCTCTCTGGGGAAAGACAGACAGAGGGCAGAGATCAGAGGACGGCATAATTGCAGTGTTGATGATTTGCCAATGCCTTGACTAAACGTGGGGCGAGACGAGCCACGCTGGTGCTCCACCACCAGAGCTTCACATTTTAACCAACGCAGCGCTCGCCAAGCAAAGTGGCTTCAGTGTGGCTGGAGTTGAAGCTCAGATGCAACTGAAATACTTGATCCATAACTACTTGAATGATGGCTGATTTTATTTTTCTATCCCTGGTCATATTGAGATCCACACTGATGAGGATAATGAGAAAACGAAGACTAGTGTAAGGCTTTTTCCCCAGTCAGGACACAGTTCTATCTGGAAGGACCCTGGGAGGCTTAGCAAAACCACAGAGCAGCATGTTTCTGGGTGAGATATAGCCACACTGGAGAGGCCATGCTAGGCCATGCTACCCGCCCATCCCTGGACCCTGAGAGCTTCAGGCTGTGACTTTGTTTTGGGCCCTGCACTAGCAGAAATAATTGGGCCTGGTCAAGGACAAAGTCCTGATGCACTGTGAGCAACGTATTTTGTGGTGTTACTCAGGAGACTGCCACTTTGCGAATTGCTCACGACCAATATACTATACAAAATTTTGAAATAGGTTACACATAAAAAGAGAGAGACTTACATTTGAATGAATACCTTCAGATATCCAGTATACAGCACGCATCGTTCTAATCTGGCAAGCATTAAGACATCATTCTCTCTACATGTAACAACATGTATATGACATTTATCCAGACAGGTATTATTGAAATATTTCACCCACATCTCACGACAAGCAGTTCGCTTACGGCCAAGGTTTCACACATTAATTCCCAGGCTTTTAATTTAGAGTTGGCATGTTTTGGCTGCAGGGGATTTAAGGCTATACTATACCTTCCTTTGTGACATTATTGCTGGTGGAAAACATGATGAATTCAAAAACTGTCTGTCCTTTTATATTTTAAAGCAGTAGGATTTAACAGACCTATTTCTAAAGAAAAAGGCCCCCATAAAGGTGGATTAGGTTTCTATTTCTCATTGAGGTTTTTCCACATTGAGGGACATTGCATTTTGCACTGACAACTAACCTAACATCTGTGATTTCACCTGGACCTCACAGCGGTCAAATGAAACGCATTGCAGTCTAATGGCCACTTGTCAAACCCCATCCAAAAACACAAGGGAGGAACTGCAGCGAACACTACTATACATCTGGAGGGGAGGACAATTAAAAAAAAAGCAGGGCTTTTTGGCTCTCCTCTCAGGACAAAGGGGGAGAAACAGTCCCAATGTGAGGGATCGAGGGATAATGGGAAGCTAGCCTAGACATGAGACTCGGGAGACACGTCTCTGTCTGGAGGAGGCAAGGCAGATAGGAGAGCCCACATTCAACCTCCTGCCTCATAACCTCTCTGCTCGCCAGGCATGACTGCTTACTGGATAGCCAGAGCTCTTGGATACATGAATGTGTCTTTCTGGCATAAGTGTGTGAGTGTGCACGTGTGTGTTTATTCGTAAGACAGAGTGTCTGGTTGAATATTTGTTTCTGTGTAAGGCACAGAGCTTGTGTTATTCTCAAAAGGGTTAGGGTTAGTGTGTGTGTGTGTGTGCGCGCGCTTGTTTTTCCTACATTTTCAGGACCATATTTGAGACAAATGTAAGAAATTAACTAGAAAAACATGAAACATGGCAAAAGGAAAGGGCTTGTTTCAAAATGTTTTGGGGGGGCTTATGGTTTAGGTTAACAGTTGAGGTTAGAGTTATTTCTAAAAAATTAGGTTTTGAGGTTGAGGTCAGGGTCAGTTACGGTTAGGTTAAGGGGTAAGGTTAGGTTTAGACTTGAAGGTTCAGGGGGATAGGGGGCTACATTAACAAAAAAACATTTCTGGCCTGAAAAGTCTTGAAAACGTGTGTGTGTTTGTGCATGTAGCATAAAACGAGTGTTATCCACAAACGTGTGTGGATTGACTAGATTATTATGTAACAGCTTGCCCTTCGCAATAAGGCAAAGGGGCATTCATCTGAGAAATCTACTTAAGGGTAATACGGTAACTGAAGGGAAGTGGTCACTGCGTACTGCGTCAGTGCACGTCTGGCACGGGCAAACGTTAAAATCTGTGACAGGAGAAGCCGAGGGACTACGAGTGCTGCACAAACACAGCCGAGCCGCAACCAGCCCCAGACACAACACAGATGGCTGCTCTTCAGAATCTTCAGCAAACAGCCCTGGAGCCATACGGAATAACAGTTTGTTAGCTGCAGGGTATTAAAGCAAGAAAAGACGATTCCCCAAAACCACTGCAAGAATGGCAGGGGAAAAAACAACACTTTCACATTAAACTAAATTAAAAAGAATTGACTTTCTGGAGTTTAAATGAGAATTTGAATTTTTTTACTGCCCGGCCACTCGGAAACAGTTTGTTTACTTTCTGGAGAAACAAGAATTATGTTGTCCGAGTTGAGAACGCTGTTCATTTCCTGAAGGCACACAGTGCAGGAATATTCTTGTATTCTAAACTATTTGACAAGATTGTTATTATTTTGTACTCTGTTTCCACTTGTACTTTGCTCAACACTATGCAGATAAATATGGAGAAAGGAGCACTAGGCATCTTAGAGTAGTAGACACACACACACACACACACACCATAGAGGAGTAGACACACACCATAGAGGAATGAAGAGAGATGACTTACGTACAGTGGAATGAGTCAAATCCCAGCCATGGACTCCCAGCTGCTTCCAGTAAACAGTAAGGGGTCCAACACTCTATCACTGCTGAAGCCTGAGAGGGATGGACAGGGAAGGAGATGGAGAGAGACGTGGAGAGCGAGGGAAAGGCAAAACAGAAAGTTGAATAGTTAGAAGGAGAAAAAGAGGAGGAAGAGGAGGGATGGCTGAGAGGGAGTGAAGGAGAGATAGCAGTAAAGATATTGACATTTGGCTCTGGGCAAAGCACATTAATGTTGTAGTTCATTTCCAAACTATATCAATATTCTTCAACACTGAAGGAAACACGCCAGATTTAATGTAAGATTTAGCACGGAATAATGCATGGCGTAGAATGTGAGTGCGGCTAATAGGAAGTGACCGTTCAGTGCAACATGGTTTGTTCTAAGTGCAGCGAAATACAAGGTTTCGGTTCAATTATTCAAACTACAATTGTAACCTGACAAAGAACTTTTGGTTAAGGAAACCTTAACGAAAATTTAAGGTTTCCATTTAAACCTTAACTTTTGTAATGCTGGTTTAAAAGGAAGCACGATTCTCCCTCATTACACCTAAAAATGAGCATTCATTCACGACACCTAAAAAAACAGCATTCTAGCAAGGATCACTTGGTTGTAGCTCATTATCGGGTGGAGGGGGTGGGGATTATGAAAGACCTTGCAGCGTGGGCTCAGAGGCTTTTTGTTTCGATACACTTCACAGGCATGTATCGATTGAGGTGAACAGGCTTTGAATGCATGCTCGTCCACAGTTCTTCCGGATTACCGGTGAGAGACTCCTGCAGGAGTCAATACAAAGTATTAACTGTTTCCACTCGATAGGGCTTGTTCAGTCTTCTCCTGGTTTACTCTGATGACTGACCGTCTGTGTGCGTGCCCGCTGGTGTCTGAACGCTTAATTGCAGCCAGATTATATCGGCTTTTGTGTTAGCAGTTGTCAAATCGTCACAAAGCAATTATCTAGTTGTAAAGACAAATATCAGTCATTCAGGAACACAGGCTGAGTGAATAGAGATCAGAGAATGTCATATTATATAGGTAAAAGAATGAGCTCATGTGAATGGCACACACGCATGCAAACACACACACGCACACGCACACTCAAATGCATACACATTTCCCAGCAGGACACATCATAAACACACTCGCCATGTCGTGTGGCTTAGAGCTGAACCATTAGCTCCAAGATAAGAGCTTTGGACACGGTAATTTAACTGACTGGCTTTAAAACTGTCAGCCTGCCGGGAAACCGTGATTCAAGGAGACATGAATGGTGACCCGTATATAGCTTTGGTTAAGCAGTTAGCTATTGGCAAAAAAAATAATCAAGTGTCGTGCACAGCAGAAATAGATAGGGATCTGTCATGGGAGTTATTTATTGCTCATAAAAGAAAGGAAAACGAGTAACAGGATTGGGAGGGCTTGGAGCTGGAGGCAGGGAGGTATTTGCATAATGTTTCCAGTTAAAAATTTATAGCTCCATTGTTGGAGCCCCCCCCCCCCCCCCCCCCC
>JACXGI010005464.1:8376-26344 GCA_016801175.1 Esox masquinongy | reverse complement strand
TGCTTTTCTAGCAATGTTGAGCATGAATCTGCGGGTAGGCATCCCGTTTTGTGGTTTGCCTTTAGAGAGTGTTAGCAGGCAGATTTATGCAGACAGACCACTAGGGGACCCGGGTTAGTCATGAACCTATAGGTGGGCTCTGAGGGGATCTCTGCGACTGGCCATCAAGGCAGCCAATGTCCTCAAGTAGAGTTTGGTTTAAGTTTCCCCTTTTTGTGATTGCTGCTGTATAGGTTATAGGGAATAAACTGTGGGAATTTACACCATGGCGTGAAGCAATTTTTACGATTTGTTATCAAATAATTGAACACAACTTCACATTTGTAAACACAATAGACCAAAATAAATGTCACACAATGGCATATATTTAACATATCAATGTCAAAATGAACGCTTCCTGTAAATTCCTCCTGCCATAGCGCTTACTCCACAGATTTCAGATTTTTTAATATAATGCCTCATATAAGCAAACGAAAGTCAGCCTAACATCAAATATGACTCAGAGTTACATAATGTTCCCTTGTCAGCTTACCCAGCCACTAACACCCTTGTGTTGTAGCTGCGACAACATAATGAAAGCTTCCATGCTCAATTGGGATATGGCCAAGGTATGATTAACCATCAGTATCATGTGTTTTAGAGACCATAACTGTTTAGTTTGAAAACAAGCTGAGGCATTTGCCTTACATAATTCAGTCTGATGTTTTTTAAATATCTTTCATATATACAGTTGCCCTGGGGGGAGGTTTGGGGTGATGGGTGGTTTGCATCATTCACAGCTGTGAAAATCACTGTTGATGAAAGCAATGGCTCTCATGGTTTTCCTTAGGGACCCAAATTTGACAATTATAATTCAGCCATGACCCCATGTTGTACATCATGGATTTTGCAATTTACTTTTGTGATGATGTATTGACTTTTCCAGCGTTATTGGAAAGGTCTATTGCAAAATAGATATCCTAATGGGATATTTTTCTGCTAAAATAACATAAATAGGCTATAGTTTCATTTTGAAATATGAGACTTGATAGGTATTCACAATCATAAAACATTTATCAATTCATCTATAACAATCCATTAAAAATTATCAAATGTTAGCGGAACAATACGTTTGACAGTTGGTTTAGCTTCCACACTAACAATACAGGATAAACAGATTCCAGACACTGGTTCCTACTATATTGGCATGACTGTGATTTATTGTTTATGTTTTTAACAGAGAAATGTGTCAGTTAGCTAAATAGTCTAGCCAACTGCGGAACTCAATCTAATAGATATATTAAGATTGTGACACCCACATTAAACTACACCCTGAAAACCAACTCTGATCGAAATTCTGTCATAGCGCCTACATTTCTTAATGAGCATTATTGAAAACGAGGTCTGTTGCCCTTTAAATGAATGACAGAGTCAATCGCATTAATGGCATTTATTGCCAAAACAGTGTAGCCATTTCATTGCCAGTCCTCATAGTGACTGTTTGGTATTTCCTCAATAATCGTCCTCCCTTTCCAACAAGCATTTATTCTGGAAAGTTCCATCATACAGCTCTTCCTCTCTGACTGTCGCCATAACAACCACTGATGTTCTGAAAGAGAAAACTGGCTGACTATACCTATACCTCATGTGATGTGTCATGTATCAAGTGTTAACCAAGGTAATCATGCACACTGTACAACAGTACAGAACAAAATCATTTGGGTTTAGAAGTTCAACTATTATCCCAAAAAGGTTAATAAAACAAGGAATGTAGTACCACATGGGGACATTTTGCTGGCCCTTTGAAGGACAAGGCTATTTTAGACTTGGGGAGTAGGGTAAGGGTAAAAGTTACAAGGGTTAGGTTCAGGGTGCTGTAGAGTGTGAGACCGCGCACATGCATGTGTGTGAGACCGCGGGCTCGAGCATTTTAGGTATAATCAGTCTCCTGTTTCAAGTTAATGTGTTGCCACCCACAGTGCTTTTGGTAGCACAGACAGTAACGGTGTAAAACTTCAGAGATGGTTCCAGCGTGCATGTGTGCGTGGATACAACCAGCCTGGGTGTTTAATGGCAAAGGGAATAGGATAGTGTTGTTGAAGCTGTGAAATTCTTCAGTAATTCTACACAGTGTGGGTATCCTTGGGTGTTACGTATCACTTCCGCGGACTGAAAGATAGCTTAGTTTTTCTCTTAGCTTGGAAGCTGTTAGCGAGCGACTTAATATCTATGTCAATCAACACATTATTTAAGCTACAGTCAATCAGCGATCAACTATACACAGTGTGTGACTCTTGGAATGCTGTACTGGCATATTTCAGAAGGCTAACGAAGGCTCCTCCATAACATCAGCTCGACTCCAGACCTCGGGACCCGCAGTACTACGCATTATTCTATTCTACCCAGTAGTTAAAGATGCATTCTGATGATTTTTTTTACCCAGGAAAGCATGATCACTAATAAAAAGCTATAAATGTAAAAAGCAACTATAAACTAACGTGACATTTCTACTAGCAAATTGTTGCTTATTGATGTTTGTTCCTTTTTTAAGCCTTTAAATTGATCAAATGGTCCAACGTGAAATATAGGGATAGGGCTGACAAGAAAAGCCTGTTAACAGTCGGCATATTGATGGAATTAACTCCTGCATCTGTAGCAACCAAAACATGAAAAAGCATGAATTTACTAATAGTAACTAAAATACGTAAATAAAATACGTTTCTGATAGAATATTTTTGCTATGTTTGACATTGTTCGTTGGAAAGTGTTGAATGAGCATGATAAACACCTCCATAGTTGTTGTCGTCATTTATCACTTTCTAAATGTAGTGGTTGTGTGGCATTTGACATCATGGTTACGTGTCCCTTATACCTGTTGAAAAGACACCCAAATGTCCTGTATTTTAAGAATAATGTTCATTCTATCACTCACTTTTAGCCAATCAGCAACAATTATTCAACAAAAAACAACTAACAGTGTCACAATGCAGCGACTGTCCATCTAGTCATCCTACCCCGCCAGCAGCAATGTAGCCAACAACTTGTCATGACCAGTAATTCCTCACCAAGCGAAAGCCAGAATTCAAAATATCTGCTGCTCTATAGTGACACCTTACATTCATCAGATAAGACCAGAGATGGCATCGCTTTAAATGGCTGACTGATTACCGGTAGTCTGTTCAAAAGGCATCCACAACATTTACTTTCACTGGCTGCTGCTGTCAGGTATTGACGTGTTGGGTCTAAACTTGCATAATTTTAGAACTCTTTTTTTTTAAAGCACAATTTAGGCATTGACCTAGAATCATTCTATTAAATCAATTGGTCCTTTGTGATCTACAAAGCAAAACTGGTTATACCCTGTTATGAGATGCTTCATGGATACAGACGCTGAACTCTTCATCACAATCAGGCTTAAAAAGCAAACAACTGAACAACACAACACAATTGAAAAATATACTTAAGAACCCTGCCCACACACAAGCCAAAAAGGCAACGTGTAGTCCAGCAAAATGTGATTCTATATTTGATTGTATATTAGACCTGGTAAATCTACTCAATACCTGTTTTGTTTTTTTCCCAGGGATTACTTTAGACCGGATGCTAAAAACCCAATGAAATTAATTAATAATTTCCCCCTGATACGGCCGGCTTTCAGCTATAATCTTGCTCCTGGCAACTTTCCCTCCCTTTCTCACTGCCTTTTGTAGCACAGACAGTTCCAATCCCCCAGAGAAAATCTTTCTATTATAACAGGAGACATAAATGCAGGCTCCATTGATTGAATGTGCAAATCTGGCCCAACAATGGTCTCTAAAATAAGATAAACCACTATTTCCATAGAAGAATTATCATTTTCACTGTTAGTGAATGTGGAGTTTGAACGCTTACATACTGTACCTGACAACTACAAGATGGAAACCGCCAGTGTGATATATTTTTCATGGCATCTAAGATAAAAACCAATAAGATCAGTATTTATGCTTTCTAATTCACGTTCCCACAGTGCCGAACACAGAGCAGTAAAAGTCTAAATATAGTTTTTCCCTGGAATTTAAAAGTTTTCTTGGGTCAACAACTGAGTTTTAGTAATGCCATTGACCAACCAAAACAATGCCATTCTATCAACAAAATCGAGGCAGAGTGCATGTGTCTGAATGTCACCACCATAGTTTAGCACCGCGACCGAGGCATAACTGCTGCTTCCGAACATAAACAAGTGCCTTGTTAACATGCCAGTCTGTGTTCAAAGCCCTACATCCTGTCTAATAAAAGTCTGCACTTACAAAACACACACACTTCACACATTTAGAAGAACTCTGTCAACGACACTACACACAGTCTCAGTCACACCCTCCCTTACTCCCCCTATCATCTCTGTTTGTATCCTGTCTGTCAGTTCGTCCTGTCTGTCCGTCTAGGTGTTCTTTTAATCTATCTTTCAGTCTGTCTGCCACGCCAGTCGTTATAATCCACAGGCAAGCCTCCAGCAACAGTTGCCTGAAGCAAGCGTCAGGAGTAGGAGAATTCTAGATTTGAGTGGGGGAGAAAAAAAAAGAGGAGAGCGCAACTTACGGCGTGATTCTGTGAATTCGATCGGAGCCTGAGCAGGGGGAGCAGCCACATGACAAATGCATTCAGATGAGGAGAGAGTCGGCGAATGAGACACACACAGAGAGAGAGAGAGAGAGAGAGAGAGAGAGAGAGACTGAGCGAGCAGGGGGATATAAAGCGTGAGGGAGAGTGAGCCAAAATGGGAGAGGAAGAGGGATGGTGTGGCGAGAGAGAAAGCACTGGATGTGGCCCCTTTCCACACTCTTCAGCGGCACCGGTCCAGACTCAGCCCGTCTGTCTGTCTGTCTGTCTGTCTGTCTCCGGATTCCCCTCTCCACCACATCTACAATGCGGTCACGGCTAAAAGCCCATTACAGAAACAGATACCAGATATAGAGAACAGGGGTACATGGGGGGAGAGACGAGAAGAGAAAGAATGAAATAGAGAGAGTGCCAGGGGAGGAGGGGGAGATGGTGGAAAATATAGAGGATACCACAGAACAGAGATTGGTGCATAGAGTACGAATGCGAGAGAAACAATGAGAGACAGCGTGAGAGAGTGGGAATGAGAAACAATCGGTGAGAGCGAGTCAGGGAGAGAGTGTGAATCAGAAATTGAGAGGGTTGGAAGAGAAAGAGAGAGAGAGAGAGCGGAAGGGAACAAGAAAAGAGGGAATGGAGAGAGGGCAAGAAAGCCGAGGAAATGAGTGCAGAGAGCGAACAGCCAGGCCCGTAGGGAGATTGAATTCCCAGGGAGATGTATCAGCTTCTCCATGCCTCCTAATGAAGCACTTTGCAGGGTCTGAGCCCAGCAGCTGTCCACTGCTCAGTGAGCCTGCCTGTGAGTGACTGTGCATAGGCTGTGAAATGGCTTTGTTAGATTCGGTACTGTACACTGAAATGTCGACATATGCTGCCGACAGCCCTCGTCTGTTGCAGATGGATCAGCACTGTATGACTCAGTGGGATGTCACTTGAATTGAGAACGACTTAATTTTGACTTCGGATGATTGTTAGATTGCTCCCTTTCTATCGAGTTTTGAACAAACGCACACCTTTTCTTTCCCTAGATCTATTGTTGCAAGGAACAACCCCTGTTGCAATGTGAAGAGCAATGCGTAGTTGAATTGAACTAGAGAAATTAGTCTACAGCATGGTGAGCCTTGGAGAAGCTTTACCTCTAAGGTAAAGGAGGTCTGTTTAATTCTCACTCTGCCTTTGACAACATACAACTTCCTCTGTGTTCTTCTAAATTATACTGAAGGTGTAAGTAGAGCAGCTGTGGCATATGACAGCCCCCGCTCATGCCAATTCATTAGTTATACATCAAAGAATTCATAAGATTCATGAGTTACAGCATGCATAGCCTTCTGAGATCTTACATAGATTTGGTCTAACACTCTGGAAGACACTGTTATGCAAATCTGTTGCATGTCAGTTATGAAGAGAGGGTGAGTTTCTAATGTAAAATATGGATGTCTTTTATTTTCCTGTGAAAACCATTGCAAATTGTGGGTTGTTGTTTCAGGTATTCTCCCTTTTCTGGCTTACTGTTTGAAAGGCATCTTTACGCCACTTCACATTCGGACCAAGACCCTTTCCAAATCTGAAACGAAATGTGTTTGGATTGGCTAGGTAGGTGTGAAATGTATACTATGAACAACCAAGCTGAGAAGGAAAAAGCCAGTTGAAGGGTTGAGGCAAAAAATAGAATCCAAGGAATTAATTCTATCCGTTTGCACAGTTGATATTTCAAGCAAAAATTCCCAGATTCCCTTCCACTAGTCTGCTAGAATGAGAAAGTATGAACATGAATGCACTCACTATGGTTATTCACTCTTTATAAGAGCATCTGCAAAATGAAAATATCACATTTAGAAAATGTGACCACCATCTTTGATTTCTTGAAAACAGCTATTGTAGAGGTTATATGTATCCACACTGAACACAAACACACAGTTTTTAGTTCACTTGCTTGTTGTGGTCCATTCTTAAAATCAAAACCAAAGCCTCTAAATAGCAAGTTATTATGAGACATCTGGCTAATCAATAAAAGATGGAATTAAAATGACAGAATTAAAAGTTAAAACGAGGACAGGCTCCAGCACCAAACATGAAGGCTTGCTATTTAGCTAATAATATTAAAGGAAATAGAAGGGTGAGCACAATGTTCGAAGTTTTCTCAATAATCCCAGCATTTGCTAGCTAGCTTAAATAGCTTCTCTATGCTTTATGCATTCAAGACAGCTATTTCATAATCAGGACAATCAGTAACAAGCAGATTAGCATAAATTCACTTAGTTGCCAAATCTCTGCTGTTTCCTATGCCTTAGATATTTGTTCTTATTTGATGGAGATCCAGACCGTTCAGTGGTGTTTTTGTGATAACTGGAATTATGATTCATATATTTTCTTTGGTATGGGATCATTGCCACTGAAGGGGAACAGTTTGGTGATTCCGAGAGTTGTGTGCTAACTCTGGGAGACTTACTTTTTATTGGGGGGGGGGTCTTTTTGTTAGGAACACTATTAATCCATGGAAAATAGCAAATGAAAAACAGCAAAAGCAGTTTTTCATATGATGAATAGAAACTCATTCCGTGCCCTGATTGTTAACTACCCCTTCTTCATGCACAGAAAGTACCTTGAAAAATCGGTTTAATTCAGGAATTAGGAAAGTGTATGATTTGCTTTTTGATGTTACCTTAAGTCTTTCCTGCAGCATGAAAGCTTTATTAATTTAATTCAGTTCTACAGGGAGGGCACTGGCCTTAATACACTGGGAAAAATGTATACTTAATGCAGACGTCAATAAAAAGAACAATAAATAGCATTTTACATACATACACACACACACACCTTTATTTTATATTGACACTGACAGCAGTAAAAATTCATGGCAACAAGAATTCCAAGACCATCAATTATAGTGAATGGGAAGGCATTCCCATTCCCAGTCTAGACTTCCTGGTGGAGCGAGCAAGGTGATAAGAACCAAAAGGGCATCGGATGTGCTTAGGGAAACATCTCAACATCAGCAGTCCTGATTCCTATAGGAGTCGCAATGAAGAAAAGCCCTAATCATAATCTTATTTACAAAATTAGGGAGAACAACATGATAGAAAAATTACACCTGTAGGCAGAAGCTAATATGGTAGCACCAGGTTGTCCAGCAGTTACACATGCACATATACAGAGCCTTGGGAAAGAATTCACGACATATCACTTTCTCCATATTATGTTGTGTTGTACAGACCATTTTATTTTGCCATCAATCATAATAACCCACAATGACAAAGCAAACACATTTTTGCCAGACTGTGTAAGTGGAACTGGCCAAGCAGAGTGAATGTCTCTTACTGTGTGAGTGACTAAGTGACTGACTGACTACCCCTTGTTAAACAGCATAGTGTTTAGAGATGCGGACTGCCATGCAGGTGACCGGTGTTCGAGCCTTGCCACATTCAAAACAAGTAATGCATTAGGATTTGTTCAGGACAGACAAAAACTTTGCTGGCTACAACCTTCAGTAGCTATGTTACAGTAAGCCTAAAATAAAACTGTTTACGATTATATTGCGACTATTTCTGGTAGATTTTCGAAGTATGCATCCGTGCATGCTTTTTGGGGTAATATAGATCACAACCCCTTGACCAGTAAAAGAGGAGGGGTTTCCACAATTCTCTCGTCTTTTCACTTGACAAAAAGTCGGTTATTATCATCGATATTGATAGTTATTGTATCAAGTGGCAAATCCCATACAGTTCATAGATGCCATTTGTGGTGGAAGTAAACTTAAGTTTAACAATGCTTAATGGTGTCTAGCAAAATATTCAAACTTGGCATGATGTTAATGCATGACAAAATGATCTAATGCGGAGACGCTATACCGACACTTGGCACATGTATAGCTTAGTGGCGTAGTGGTTAAAGACACAGCCGGTCACATAAGAAACCCCGGTTCGAATCCAGCGAGGGCAACAACATTCATCCCTTCAAATCGCATGATGACTGAACTAGGCTTGCCTGGGTCCTTTTTTTCTTTATTTTTTAAAAATCTGTGCCTATTTATTGAAAATAATGGAAATATATCATATACATATGTATTCAGGCCCTTTTATAATTGAGTTCAGATCCATCCTGTGTCCTTTGATCATCAATGTCTCTAGAACATGACTGGAGTCCACCTTTTGCAAATTTAATTGGACATGATTTAGAAAGGCACACCCCTGTCACACACTCTACAGTCCATGTCAGAACAAAAACCAAGGCATAAAGTCCAAAGGAACTCTCTGTAGACCTCTGAGAGAACTGTGTCAAGACCTATATCTGAGGATGGTTATAAAAAAAGTTTACTAAAGCATTGAAACTTCCCAGGAGCGTAATGAGTGGGCTCCATCGTTATGAAATGTAAGAAGTCTGGAACCACCAACTACACACTGGGCACTAACAGAGCTTTAGAGTTTCTTTACAGAGAAGGGAGAACATGCCAGAAAGAAGCCACTCCTGATTGAAATGCATTTGAAATACTCCCTGAAGAACACAAGCGCATAAGGAAAAAGATTCTCTGGTCTGATGAGACACCTGGCAAAAACAAGGTACCGCTTTATCTTCCTGGAAATACCATCCCTAAGGAGAAGCATAGTGGTGTGAGCATCATGCTATGGGGATGCTTCTCAGCAACAGGGACTGGGAGACTGGTCAGGAAAGGAGCAAAATGAAGAGAGATCCTTGAAGAAAACATGTGCATAGGACCACAGTGCATACGACCTCAGACTAAGGCGAATAATTTATCTTGCATCATGACAACGACCCAAGGCACACAGCAAAGACGCTGTAGTGCTTCGGGACAAGCACTATGTCCCAGCCAAAGCCCGGACATGAATGCCAATAAACATCAGTTTTTACATTTTCAATACACTGTCAGAAATGTCAAAAAACACGTTTTACTTTTTCAGGGGTAGATTGTTGGTGAAATAAATGCAATCCACTATAAATTATGTGTTCAACACAACAAAATGTGGAGAAAGTGAAGGGACCTGAATGTCATTGTGACTATGTCATTGTGATCCTAGCAACGCCTCTGGATGTCTTGAAACCATCGACTTCCAGGAGGAAGAACGGACTTTCAGCAAACCTTGATATTTTTTTGCAAATTTAGAGCAGTAGTTATTTCTACTGAAGTTAATTGTGTAAATATTTTGTTGAAAAGGATTGGCAATGCATATTCTACCAAACATCTGGGTGTTGCTCTAAGTACCAGATTTGAAAACTGTGAGCTTGCCTATAAGAGACTAGACACATAGGCTATGAAAAGTAAATGTCAAAATATACTGTGGGACAACAATCACTTGAGTTGAGATGGACTTCATTCTGACTTAGCACAATTGTTAGATTGCTTCCTTTCTATCAGGTTTTGAACACACAATCTGAAGAAAGTAATGTGTAGAAGATTTGAAATCTAAAGTCTAAGTCTAAACTTAAGGAACTATACTTGGGGGAAAAACCCACCCCCAAAAAACAGTAATTTCCTCTCTTAAACACTGACAAGCGCGTAGGCACGATGCAGAAGCAGCAGCGGACTGCAGACAAGGCACGGAGCAGATCGAGGTCTCTTGACCAGAGTCATCTGTCCTGACATCTGGACCATACGCATTTCATATAGAAGGCCAAGGTCCATTTACGGACTGAAAGCAGGGCACTTCCTCTGACTCAGAGGAACTTGGCCCAAGGGTCTACAAGGGCAAATGTCCATCCATCCATTAAAAAGCAGAACAGAGACTACAAAGGCACGTGTCACAGTGAAGTGTTCATGCCAGCTATCTATTATTAATAGGACAGTTTTGAGTCAGCCGTATTATTTCGCAAAGAATAGCCGTGAGACACAATATTATCAGCAAGATGCCCCACATCTGCTCAAGAAATCGCTTACCCCTGCTATACAATTCGAAACCAATATATACAATCACATAAGGTATGCACAAAAGCAAGAAAGATCTTTATTCAAATGTTAAACGCCTGCCTCTAGAGAAAAAACATTGAACCCTGAACAACATGGAATGAAGAAAGGCAAAAGGGTCTGAGAAAGAGAAGAGGTCGAGACGGAGATGTAGGCAGGTTGAGGCTGGTGTTGCCAGCAATTAGCCATCCACGTGCCCTCGCAAGCGGGGAGAGATGGAGCCTCCAACATTGCAGGTCCCCCTAGGGACATTAAAATAGCACAAAAGCCTTTGTAGCTGCTCCTGCTATCTGCTGTCGGACCAGCAAGATGGACTTCCTGACAAGGCTGATCACTCCCATGCGGAATAGGCTAGAGAAAAACAAAAGAATAAAGACGACTAGATCTGGTGATATGCTTTTCATATGATGGGGAATATGCTTTAGTCTTTATTTAAAAAAAACAAAGTATCTTATTCCAAAACCACAATCTATGTTTGGGCTTTAACCAGTATGGTAAAGAAACTGAGAATTGACATAAAGCAGGGAAAATACATATTGGACAATGCACTAAGCTGGCAGAAATATTTTAATAATGGGGAATGATCGCTGGCTTCTCATATATTGAGACTACTGTAATGGACAATAAACAGAATCAGTGATATTGATGTTGTGCAAAGCTAATAACCATCTCTTAAGCACCCCAACAAGCAATAATGTCTCAGATGTTCGTGGAATAAACAAAGAATAGATTCTCACACACATTTCTATGCCAAAGGAGAGCGGCATTTGCCGACAGATTTCGCAGTGCTAGTTTAGAGTGAGCTGAGGAGACCGTCAATTACCAAGCCTAATACCAGAGGCATGGCAAGAAAATGACCATGGTTATATAGTGTGTGCTTTGACAACCTTCCATCTGTTGTGAGCGAGAGAAGCACCAGTTTAGCTGACACACTCGTACACCTGCACGGGTGTCCCGCTTCCTGCCCTGAAATCACTATTTTCTCTACCTCCTCGAGCACCAATAAACTGCAGTTACTTCTCTCCTACTAGCCCTCTTTTCATCCCCGAGACAGGGCCCATCACTCACTCCTGCCTCCATTTCACAGAGAACAGGGTGCAGGGAAACATGACAAGGGCCATCCATCCACACCCCTACCATTGGTGGCGGTTCCTCTGCCTGGGCTGGCGGAGGCCCACTGATGAAAGGGGAAGTGCCGGCTTTGTCGCCGTTAAAGGAGATCTTTCTTCATAGGCATTGCAGTGCCCACTGGAGTCTCACGCCATGCAGCATTTTTAGAGTGTTATCTCAAGGATGCACATCTCGTTAGGTTTCTCTTTCATATTAGTCATTTCTAATTACCTGTCATAAAGTACATGCAGAGGGCTACGGGGGGCTAGGTAATCTTTTATTTATTACAATGACTGGTTTCGTGAGAATGAGGAACAGTGGACACAGCGCACAAAGGCACTGGAATGGGAGGCGATGATGTAGGCTATTTTTGGAACACATAGCAAAGTGATTACGCTACGGGATTAAGCAGATCCGGGTCGTGTGTCCTAGCCCAGACTTTGCGAATAGTTTGGAGCTGTTCTGTTTCCTCTCCCATCAGAACCCTGCAAGTCTGAACAGCCGGTGGACTTCTGATGACCACGGGGGGGTGGGGGGGGGCAAAGGGTTTTTCCACGACGGAACCACTGTGGCTTGCAGTAGGCTGGGAAAGAACTGAGAAAAATGCCTGGGCATAAGGAGTCCAGCACAGGAAGCATGGTTTTCAAGACTTTGGTATGAGATTAAGTGATACATGTTCTTATATTCTTATAAGTGTGTCAATGCATTCTTGCCCATTCCTGGCCCTTGTTCTTTTGTCTAACTGGAAGAAAAAATGTATGTTTCATTCCATATTGGTAAACTGGGATCTCTGGGGATTTTTCCAGGCTTATGGATGATGTTTTGGACTTCTCTTCACAGAGAAAAACATGTGATGATGCAGTTTGACTTCCCCGCAAACAAAGCATGCACCTCGTCTGCTTTTGCCCTCTGCACTGCTGTGAGCAGTGACCAGTATTCAGCCCCCTCTGAAATCTACCCTCCTTCAAGGCCACTGCTTCGTAGCAAATCACTATTAATAACAGGATCAAAACACATGAAATGTTTTCTGTGGAGCAACAGGGAACTAAGACAGAGGCCGGCTGGCACAGATAGCAGCACTACAGCTCTTTGTGGATTATGACCTGCTGCTAGTATTTACCAGAGCTGTAATGCATGGAGGGTGACACATAACCTGAAAAGAGAGACTGTGAATCTATCTCCCTGTGCATCCTTGCTCATCTGTAAAACCAAAGTCGTCCACATGTTCAGAGGGCCGCTACAGCAAGACTTGCAGAGTAAATGAGACTTGCGTGAGCTGTGTGGGGTGGGGGGGTGAAGGTGGGAAGATGACAAGACGGAGCTGTGATTGAGCTGGCGGGAGGACTAGTAATCCCCCTGATGCGACAAGCCCTACGGAGGAGTGCATATCAGGTCATTTACAGGGGCTTTATCCTCATAATTGGCTTTCCGATCCCATCCACTGTCCCATCTCTGACTCACTGTCTGGCTCTAAGTGGGGATCGAGAGGTGTCCGTGCGAGGGGGCTTTAATCGAATAGGGGAACGGTGGGGGTGGGAGGGGGTAAAGTGGCCAAATGCAATAGTCCTCCACGTTCACCATTTACAGTGCAGGAGAGTTTCCTGCCTTGTGTCAAAAAGCAGTGCAATTGCTTGACACTGTCGAGTCATTGGTCAGTGAACAGGAATTGGATGATTGGTAATTGAAGAATGTTACTGGTCTTGTTTAAGAGTGCAGGCACACACACATACACACACACACCGGTGAGGAATCTGGACCCTTTACACATTTGACAGGCTTACAATGCATCACCGGAGGAACTCAATAAGGGATGGGAAGACGCTAAGAAATGCCTAGACTGGAACGTTCATATACTGTACATAGATATAGAACATCAGGTTAGAATACCTTAGTTAAAAATGCTTTATGCCGCAAAAAAAATAAAGGAAAACATATTCACAGCACAGAGGTGCAGGTAAGATATGCATTATGATTCTAACAAGTGAATGTATTGCAAATAGTTGCTTCAAGTCAATCTTCCAGAACTTATCACTCACCTTATGTCGGCTACAGAGGGACAAGTGAGAGCCGTGAGAAAGAGTGTTGATCCGTTGTGGGAAGTTAAAAACAAAAATGTCCCGCTGTTTGAAAAGAAAATGAAAATAATAATTATACCCAGATTAAACTGAATCCATTTTCTTCAAATTGCTAGTGTACAGTGCATTACGAATGCAATGCCTGTAACATCATTTATTGCTTGAGGCTCTTTAAACAGCCTTTCTACATGCATAAAGCATTACTCAAACTGGTACATAGAAAGAGATACCAAACATATAAGTGGTTCGGCTGGAGACTTAGATTCATTTTGGCTACTGCTGGCGAAAAAGTGACCGTTGCAATGCCCATCTTGAGAAGGGGAAAACAGAAGCCATCGGCTCAGTATATCCAAGGTCAGAAAACTGAGGTCACGGATGTGGTTCTCTGGCCACTGTCACATTCTCCTGGTTGAATGGGCCAGTGTGCATCCAGCACAACATCCCTGTAACCACAGAGAACCTGGCAAATTCAACACCTTTCTTCTAATGTCTGGAAGACCTGTGCCTGTGTGTCAGTGATTTTATGCAAGCTTGTGTGTATGTACATATTCAGGGCTGGTTTTCCAATCAAGTGGTTGCACTCAATACACAGAGTCAGTTGGCCCCTGCATACGTCATTGGGCCATGTATTCCAAGGTGACCGACGCACTTAGTACGTATTTTGAAATACAATTTTGTGTCAAGAGTTACCGCAGAGACTGTGGGCGAGACAGACGTAGGGACATTGAGTCAATGACAAAACCAGTCACAATCCACAGTTACATAACAGTCTATGTGAATGGTTTCTGGGAATTACTTGTGGTGTTTAGGAAGTCTGTTAGCTCCAGGAATTACTTAGCTGGGTAGCAAGTTTGAGCGATATTGTCTCCTAATTAAAGCACCTCAACTCAGCGCTTCCTTTGTTGATTGCCCTCTGCTCACTATATAGTGAGAAATTCAGCCCCACATCGTTGTAAGAACACCTGTTTGAGGTGAAAGCTAATTTAATGGACATTAACTCAATGGAGGTAACCATTGAAGTGAATAACTGATAATCTCGTTATCATAGCACCTGTCAGTGGGTGGGATACATTAGGCAGCAAGTAAACATTCTGTCCTCAACGTTGATGTATTAGAAGCAGGAAAAATGGGCAAGCGTAAGGATCTGAGCAATTTTGACAAGGGCCAAATTGTGATGGCTAGACGATTGGGTCAGAGTATCTCCAAAACTGCAGTCCTTGTGGGGTGTTCCCGGTCTGCAGTGGTCAGTACCTATCAAAAGTGGTCCAAGGAAGAAAAAACGGCGAACCGGCGACAGGGTCATGGGCGGCCAAGGCTCACTGATGCATGTGGGGAGAGAAGGCTGGCTCGAGTGGTTCGATCCAACAGACAAGCTACTGTAGCTCAAATTGCTGAAAAAGTTAATGCTGGTACTGATAGAAAGGTGTCAGAACACACAGTGCATTTCAGTTTGTTGCGTATGGGCCTGCGTAGCCACAAACCAGTCAGGGTGCCCATGCTGACCCCTGTTCACTGCCGAAACCGCCTACAATGGGTACGTGAGCATCAGACCTGGACAACGGAGCAATGGAAGAAGGTGGCCTGGTCTGATGAATCACGTTTCCTTTTACATCATGTGGATGGCCGGGTGCGTGTGCATCGCTTACCTGGAGAACACATGGCACCAGGATGCACTCCATTAGATGTCTAGTTATGGGAAATGAAACCCTGACACAACACTCTTATGACCAATAAAAAACTCACTGTACTTGAGTGACCTTTTTCCAAAGGGTGTGGCCGACGCATTAGCAGGACTAATGAAATGTAGTGAGCTGGGTATGGCTATGGCCATAAAACACTGAGTGACAGCTCCTACATACAGCAGCACGGAGTGGGCTTGACCCGGTCCAAGGTCACATTACTTTATCAATAATGGAACTGAATAAGATTCAGAAGATGTGTACAGTGTTGCAATTGGCAAGTGGATAATTATATCCTCAGTATGTCCATAACTAGAGGCAAAATCTGTGTGTAGGGAAACAAGTGTTCTAATTTTCTCAACAAACCAATTCAGTATCAGAAAGGGTTTTATTGCCAAGTAAGTTTCACAACAAACAAGGAATTTGTTAAATTACTAAAAATAACAAAAAAGCATATGTAAGGTGCAAGATTTTGTCCGGTTGAGGGTTGTTTATGTATGGGGGGAGCGGGCTATACTCAATATGGTTCCAGGGGCATGTTCATGAGGCCTACTGCTGTAGGAAAGAAACTGTTGGGTCCCGGCGGGAGGTTTTGATCCTGATACAGCTCAGCCTTCTGCCAGAGGGGAGAGCACTGAATAGTTTATTTCCGGGGGGAGTGGGATCAGCCCTGATCTTTGCCGCTCGCCTCCGTGTCTTGGAGGTGTGTAGGTCGTGTAGAGACAGCAGATTGCAGCCAATCACCCTCCCAGCAAAGCGGATGATGCGTTGCAGTCTGCCATTGTCTTTGGCAGTGGCTGCAGCATTCCAGACAGTGATGGAGGAGGCCAGGATGGACTCTATGATGGCAGTGTAGAAATGCACCATCATAGTCGTTCGCAGGTTGAACTTTTTCAGCTGTTGCAGGAAGTACATCCTCTGCTGTGCTTTCTTTGTAAGACAGGTGATGTTCAGCTCCCACTTGTGGTCTTGGGCAATGGTGGTGCCCAGAAAGCAAAAGGACTCAACAGAGTTGACTGGGGAGCCACCCATAGCGATGAGGGAAAGGACAGCTGGGCTTCTCCTAAAGTCCACTATCATCTCCACAGTCTTTAGGGCGTTGAGCTCCAAGTTGTTCTGACTGCACCAGGACAGCAGCTGGTCAATCTCTCACATGTAGGCAGACTCGTCTCCATCAGAAATAAGTCAGATGAGGGTGGTTTCTTCCACCCTGAAGTCCACAAACAGGATTCTGGCGTAGGTTCCAAGGGAGTCCAGATGCTGGAGGATGAAGTGAAGAGCAATGTTTACTGTGTCATCCACAGACCTGTTGGCTCTGTAGGCAAAATGCAGTGGATCTTGTAAAGGGTCGGTGATGGTCTTGAGGTGGGACAGTACACTGAGCTCAAATGACTTCATAACCACAGAGGTCAGGGCGACAGGTCTGTAGTCATTAAGACCTGTGATCCTTGGATTCTTGGGGGCTGGGATAATGATGGAGGACTTAAAACAAGCCGGGATGCAGCATGTCTCCAGTGAGGTGTTGAAGATGTCACTAAACACAACAGAAAGCTGATCTGCACAGTGCTTAAGGGTGGATGGGGAGACACCCTCAGGCCCTGCTGCTTTCTGGGGGTTCTGCCTCTGTTGGAGGCCCCTCCAAACAAGAGCAGAGTTGCCAGTCGAAAACTGCTGTTTCAGTTTCTCTCCATACAGGCGCTTGGCTTATTTCACTGCCTTCCCAAAGCAATATTTAGCCTCTCTGTACCGGTCTCTGTCCCCACTCTTGAATGTCTCCTCCTTTTCCAAACACAACTGTCTGAGTTTGGCTGTGAACCAGGGTTTGTCGTTGTTGTTGCTCACCCTGGTCCATGTTGGTACGCAGCTGATGTATGAAGTCAGTGCATTCCAGACACACACATAGATCCTCTGTTGCTTCACTGTTCCACATGTTTGACCTTCGCACAACAGGCATAGAAAGTTTTTGCCTGTATGTGGACATTAGATGGACCATGACATGGTCTGAGAGTCCTAGAGCAGCAAGGGGTACAGCATGATAGGCGTTGTTGATTGTTGGGTAGCAGTGATCCAAAGTGTTTGCCTCTCTGGTTGGGATTTTAAAAAACTATTTATATTTCAGGAGTTTGTGGCTTAGGTTACCTTTGTTGAAGTCGCCAAGAACAATCACTAAGGAGTTCGGGTGTGATTGCTCCGCCTGGAGAAACATATTCCTCCTTTTGCCAGAGAGTTCTGTGTCACAATCCGACCGGAAGATTGAAAAACCAGGCACTTGCAGCACTGAGTCAGGTATTGTAGGGCAAACAATCTTCACCAGCGTGCTGAGGTTCAAGTCCCTCTGTAACAATGTGGGAATTTGGAATAAAGCATCCTCTGAAGACACCAGCATTTTGCAGATGCTTTGTCCAAGATTAGCTCCTTAACGCCTCAGGGTCCGAGGAGATTTCGGCCGGATTTCTCTACTTGGACATTTTGGGTCCTAGATTCATTTCTGTAACAGATATAATCTATTATGATGTATCCTGGTAATCACAACCCCCTTGGCTACAATAAAAACACATAAAAACAGACTTCTGGGTCACCATTTAGAAACCTCACCTGTTTGAAAGGCAAAA
>JACXGI010005463.1:24280-46962 GCA_016801175.1 Esox masquinongy | reverse complement strand
GAGTGTGAGAGCGATGACACCAAATTTAACACACCTGCTCCCCATTCACACCTGAGACCTTGTAACACTAACGAGTCACATGACACCGGGGAGGGAAAATGGCTAATTGGGCCCAATTTGGACATTTTCACTTAGGGGTGTACTCACTTTTGTTGCCAGCGGTTTAGACATTAATGGCTGTGTGTTGAGTTATTTTGAGAGGACCGCAAATTTACATTGTTATACAAGCTGTACACTCACTACTTTACATTGTAGCAAAGTGTCATTTCTCCAGTGTTGTCACATGAAAAGATATACTCAAATATTTACAAAAATGTGAGGGGTGTGCTCACTTTTGTGAGATACTGTATATAATAGTCAGCTGTTTTTTTTCACATTTTACCCCTCCCCCCGCGACACTAATTCCATCAGATCCGCTTCCTGTCTTTATATAATAATTTTCATCTCAGCTGCAATGCACATTCTGTCTTGGGTTGTTCGCCCTCTCCCGGGAAATGTCAGGTAGTATTATAATGTGGACCAGGACTAATGGGCAGAACCCTCCGTTGCCGGCTGCTCAACACTGGACTTGCCATTGTGGTGCTGTTGGGGGGGTGGTGGTGGTGGTGGGTGTGGGGACTCTGAATAAACAAATTTTGTGTTTCTGTTCAAAATCCTTGTCCTGATGTGTGCCCTGAACACTGCACAGTCTGGCCCGTAGAGCTTGTGGTGCGGTGTCATCGATGTGGTCGATGATGTCATCTTGCCTGCGTGTGCATGCACAGTCAGCTCTCTGACATTAGAACTCTCACTGCTTCCTGTTCACCTCCTCTCCACTCTGACAGCGTCGGAGGCCGCCTGTCACACTCCCTGCTCCCCGGTTACAGCATAATAAAGCCGGGCAGGAAGGGAGGTGGAGGTGACCCACAGTGACGGTGATTCACTGCGATTGTGTCCGTAAAAAAAATAAAATAACTCCAACTAACATCACAAGGAGCCTGAGAGAGAGAGTGATCCTGGAGGAACAGGAATAGAGGCTTAATGATGTCAGAGATGGATGACGTGGCATGCCCCCCGTCCTTTTATCTCCCCTCATCCACCTCTGTCTTCCTTATTGTCTTTTTCTCCTCTCTTCATCCTCTGTGTTTGCCCTTCATTGCTTTCCATTGTCCTCCCAATCCTCTTCCTGAGGTGTCCCATCTGGCCCAGCCCATCCCTTTCATCCTGGCAGAGGCTCGCTCCCCCTGAACGGCCCAATTTGCGGGCCAGCATGTGGATCTGTGCATGCCTGCGTACCTCGGCTTGTGCTGTGTTTCACTTCTTGGAAAATGGCGGGTGCTCACGCAGTCAAACTGCAGGACGACTGATCCCGTGGTTTTATCTGCTGCTATTCATTGAACAAACGACAACAGCCGAACAACTGAAACAGCAGAGCAACAAACACAATTACGAAGCTTTGTGCATTCACTCATATCACAGACCCCCGAAATGAATCAGCTCGTCAACAATACGCTCTAGTGACATTTGAGAACAAAGCGTTGATTTAGAGAAATACCCCAGGAAGTACCCCAGAAATTGACCCACCGCCAGCTTTTCACTCGTTGGCACAGCAGATAACTGCTGCATGATGGGTAATGTTGATAGAACTGCACAGTAGCACTGAATGCAGCAGATGCCAATGTTTGAGCAGGAATGTGAAAACCCCTGAACAACCCTTCGTCTTTAGCAGCATGGCATGAGTATGTGAGACAATGCAGCATTTCTCTCCCTCTTTGCTTAAATCGCTTCCTGTTTTTGACTCTCTCATTGTACCTCTGTCTGTCTGTATATTTTTCTACCTTCCTTTTATATCTTTCTCTGTGTGTCTTTCTCTGTCACTTTGTCTTTCTACCTCTCTCTCGCTGTCTTTCTCTAGCTCTTTCTAGCTCTCTCTCTTTACCCTATTTCTCTCTCTGTCTCTAACCCTCTCTCTACCCTATTCCTACCTCTCTCTCTGTTTCTCATTCACTAGCTCTCTAGCTTTCTCTCTACCCTATTTCTACCTCTCTCTCCATCTCGCTGTTTCTCTTTCACTAGCTCCCTCTGTCTCTTAAGCTCTCTCTCTAGCTCTCTCGCTCTACTGTCTTTCTACCAATCTGTACATTTTCAATTTCAATTTAAAGGGCATTGGAAACATTAGTTTACTGTTATAAATTATAAAAGTGGAAAAAAATAAAATGAACACATTTTAAGAAGAGATCACGCAGACATTTTGCAAAGGGTAAAGCCATTTTTAATGTTATGTTATAGGCTACATACAGTGATGTAAGAATGTGCAGATAGTTACAAGTATGACAAAGACAAATGTATTTGTCTTTCTCGAACCTCTTTCTACCTTTCTTTCTGTCTTTTATTTCTTTTTGTGTCTTTCTCCCCCAACTTTCTACCTCTCTCTCTCTCTATACCCCCCACACACATACAAACCCATACAGACACAAAGACAAACAGAACGAAAGAAAAAACTGTTCAGGTACAAGGGGTGATTTAAAATAGTTTCACTCAGTTACGGAAGATAATGATGCAGTAGCTTTCTGCCATGCAATGTCAGGAATTGTGCAGCCCCCTCATCCGCTCTCTTTTCCTCCCATCTTTTTCCCCCTCGGTTTTTATTCCCTCTCTCCTCCAAGTGGGCACAGCTTAGCCATCAGGGACTGCCCTAGAGTCCCTACTGATGCCAACCTTTCAAGGAGGCTTACTTTATTAAGTGTGTGTGTGTGTGTGTGTGTGTGTGTGCATCAGGAGGCCTTGTGGGGTGCTCATCCCACAGGGATCTCTAGCTTGGTTCAAGGCTGTTTTTCGCTAATAATAATCCACTGGATGGATAGGCAGGTAGGCTTTATGCATCCTTTTCACCTAAGCGCTGATACTCTGACTCCAGACGCACACTCACAACACATCCGACTGTCCTTGCAAGAGCGTGTACACACACTCGTTTTTGGCCAGTAGCCCTGCCAGTGGGTTTAAGTGTCACATTATGCTTCTGAGAAAGCTCTGGCTGGGTTAAACACAGTGATATGCTGTTTTTATAGCCCTAGCCAAACGGTAGCAATATATTATTGATCAGAGTGCCTTTTGGTGTCGGTAAACACTACTGTAAATTATGGTGATGTCAACATAGATAATATGTGGATTTCTGCTTGTTCGCACTTTGTAATTGCCATAACACCATATTAAAGGGGTAATCCACTCCCAGAAACGCAAATAATGAAACTTCCACCAATTTTGTGAAAGCCTATGTTCTTTCACTGGGTGAAATAACCATTTCCTTCTAAGTGTTTTGTAAAAAGCACTTGGTGACAACTGCTGATGTAAAAAGGGCTTTATAAAATAAATTTGATTGTCAGTGAAATCAGGAAATTGTGTTTTTCATGTGCAAAAAATACAGTTTTTGCACATGAGAGGGGATAACACTATTCGATTTCATGAACCTTTTATGGCAATTACTTGCACATGTGTAGAACATTATCTTTCCATCCACGTCGTTATGACAAATTATATATTGAGTTTACATTCCCTGGAAGTACGCAGTGTGCCTCCAGAATAGTGTCCTTTCTGAATAACAGAAAGCCCTCGCAAAAAATCCCTTGGACGTTGCCATAGAAACCTGATTTACAAAGCTGAGCCAGATGAGAGACCTCTACCAAGATTGAAATTTGTTGATAATAGTATGATTTTAAGGTAATTCCAAGTTATTAGTGAAGTTTAAGGGATTTTGCTTGTGGAATTATTGAATGTAGATATGTTATCTATCTACCCAGCCACTAAGGTATGAATCAACAAGTGTCGAACTGTGGCCAAGGTCAGTGGGAGTACAGTCCTCCAAAACGTGTCGTAACGCAACTGAGTCATCAACATGTATATAAATACAGCAGTCAGACGCAAACAGTCTCTGACACAATAGTCTGTCGTCATGAATGTGATCTGCAATTCAAATGGTGATGAATTGATTCTACTATCAGTCCAAAATGGCAGATGCCAGCCAGCCTGTCCCAAGAGATTTTGTAAGTTTTGTAGTCCACTTGAGTTTTAACTAATTTCAACGACACATGTGTAGTTTGTCTATCTATGAAAGGCAAAAAAAGTTCTAATTTTCACCTCTTTGCATTATTCAAGAATGTGGTTCATATGAATGTTTCGTTTTGGGTGGATTAACCCATTATATCATTTTTAAATAGCCTTTTCTTAGCATTGTCGTGAAAGCACTGTTTGTTTGTTCACTCGTCCTTGACATGCAGCCGCAGCCTTGAATGAATCAAAAATTAATTCTATTGAACACATTCTGTTGTTCTGTCATCTGTTGGGAACACAGTCATAACAATGAACACTTTCAATATTGTGGCTACATTTTTCTTTACTGTCATTGGCTTTTTCCAAGGTTAGTCTTGTAATCGAATTCAGACAAGTCAGATGATGCCATTTCATTAAACCAATAAGGCAGGGCCTTTATTTTCTTTAGCCAAAATAAATGGACTGTGAAACACTAATCCCTCAATTATCATAAGCTTTGATTTCTGTCTTACGCTCTTCCCTTTCTCCCTGTCACTTTTTCTTTTACTGCTTCTCACTCTTCCTTGCTTCAAAGTGGACTGCTCTAGCGCAAACAGGTTCAAGTCGAATTCGCAAGTGCACTATTGACTTGGGGAAAAAAGCTGGCCGATCGACACAGACATTTGAGTGGGAAATTAATAGAAGGGGAAAGGAGGACACAAAGTGCTAACTTACCAAAGAAACATGGTGGAACTAAAAGCTTATAGCTGATGTGCGGTGAGTGTGGAAATTGATGTGGAAATTGATTGCTGGGTATCATCAAACTGAGTGCTAAACATTGGTGGGGGATTAGGAGAGCGCCGTCTCAAAAGCACTGTGTACGTCCAATCAATACAACTTGTTGGTAAAGATGTCATTTGAAGTATTACTGGTTATGGCAATCAAGTTCTTTCGCTGCCGTGACATGCAACTCAGTTGAAGATGTATGTTGGGGGCTTTACCCAATGCTGTGTGTGTGTGCATCTGTGGGCGTAAACACACATTTTTCATCTTAAACAAAGATGCAACTAAAGATGTGAATGTTTTATTGGAATTCAGAAGTAATTTATAAATTGACTCCCCTACTGCTGCTCTGAGCATGTGCCTATAATACCTGTTCCTGCTGTGACCCAGGACATCAAAAGCGACCGAATGTTGGTTGCACAAGCAGTCTAGCTTCTCCAGGATGGCACATCCATATGTGCCATCGCAAGAAGGTTTGCTGTGTCTCCCAGTACAGTCTCAAGAGCATGGAGGAGATACCAGGAGACGGGCCGTTACACAACGAGAGCTGGACAGGGCCGTAGAAGGGCGTCAACCCAGCAGCAGTACCGGTATCTGGAACGGACCTGCCTGTTCCTCCAGTTACACGAGGAGGAACAGGAGGAGCACTGCCAGAGCCCTACAAAAACAGTCAAACTGTCAGAAACAGACTCCATGAGGGTGGCATGAGGGCCCGACATCCTCTAGTGGTACCTGTGCTCACAGCCCAGCACCGTGCAGCTCGATTGGCATTTGCCAGAGAACACCAGAATTGACAGGTCCGCCATTGGCATGCCGTTCTCTTCACAGATGAGAACAGGTTTAACCTGAGCACATGTGACAGACGTGAAAGAGTCTGGAGACGCCGTGGTGAACGTAAAGCCGCCTGCGACATCGTCCAGCACGACCGGTTTGGTGGCGGGTCAGTGATGGTCTGGGGAGGCATGTCCTTGGATGGTCGCACAGACCTCCACGTGCTAGCCAACGGTACTCTGACCACTGTTAGGTACCAGGATGAAATCCTCAGACCCGTCGTCAGACCTTACACTGATGCAGTGGGCCCTGGGTTCCTCCCGGTGCAGGACAATGCCCTGCCTCATGTGGCCAGAGTGTGTAGGCAGTTCCTGGATGACTAAGGCATTGATGTCATTGACTGGCCCTCACGTTCCTCAGACCTGAATCCAATGGAGAACCTCTGGGACGTTATGTATCTGTGCATCCGACGACCACCAAGTAGCACCACAGATTGTCCAGGAGCACACTGATGCCCTGATCCAGGTCTGGATGGAGATTCCCCAGGACACCATCCACCATCTCATCAGGAGCATGTCCAGGCATTGTCGGGAGTGCATACAGGTACGTGGGGACTGTTACACACTACTGAGTCACATTATGAGTTGCCGTGCTGAAATTCAAGCGAGTTGGAACAGACTGTGATTTCAGTCATTCACTATGATTTTCGGTGTAAGTTTGAATCCAGCCCTCAATCGGTTGGTGATTTTGGTTTCCATTGACCGTTGTTACGTCATTTTGTTCTCAATGAATTACACAATGTACAATAAAGATTTTGATCTTTTATATATTTGAGCAATGTATGTCTCTGGAATCAAAATGACACCAGTCAATACATTGAGGGTTACATTGAGGTATTTGAATATAGAATAGAATAAACTCTAATTAGTGCAGTTGGTCTTGGTCTATAATTATTATTGGTCATTTAAATTTTAACTTCCACAGCCATTTTTTGATTTTACTGTGAAATAGGTTGCTATTCCCCTACTGGTGGGAGTTGGAAACCTCGACACAACGGTCTGATGTTATAATCACTTGATAACAGTCAGGGTGAGAGTTCAGCTAGTCCACTAATTTATTCTTCCGAGTTTGTGGTTGCAAGCAACCTTTCTATAAAATGCAGCTGCATGTGAGCTCTGTCTAGAACGAGTGTTGCTTCCAATGCATGCCTAAGGGAGGAGTTCTTCACGCAGCCCCCGACAGAGAGGCCGTGATGGCTCTTTTTTTTTCCCATTTCTCTCCGACAAATGCGTGGGATAGTTGATGTGGCATGAGAGCACATTTATGTGAAAACTAGTTTGCGCAGTGACTCATCTAGTTATGGGGAGAAAAAATTATATCACCCCCGAAACGGCTGATCTATGAGAGTGGCCGACTACATCAATCATAACCTGAATTGCTCTCTCACACTCTCTGTGGCGGCTGTGTTGTGGTTTGCCATTATAATAAACGAATAATTGCCGTTATCTGTGTAAACGGCACCTCCCATGTGCGTCTTGTAATCAGTCCCTGGTGGTGTCCTTTAATATGGATGACCTATTAAACCCCTCACTGTGGTGTCATGGTCATTAAAAAGAACACAATAAGCAGTCATTAACAATGGGAGTTAATGAGGTAGCAGATCCCCCATTTCTATTGCTTTTTACCACTGGATGAATACAGTGAGGTCCAAGAGTATTAGGGAAGTGATACATTTGATTGTTTTGTATTTTCTTCTAAAATTGAGTGCCTATATAAAAATGCCTATATATAAAAATGTAAAAAACAATTAGTCTTTTATATTTCACCCAAAATGGATGAAAGTTTAAAGATATACATTAAAAACAATCTGAAATTCTAAGTAAACATTCCCTAGAAGTTTAAAAAAGTTAAAGACATTTTTATTATTACCTTATGAGCTTCAATAAATACAGTGTTCTAAAAATAAGTGAAAATAAATAAAGACATGAATATTGATCATATTCACAATGTTCTTTGTGCTCTACTGGTTGCCCTTTTCTCATGGCAGTGAGTCGCAAATCTTTCTGCTGTGATTGCACAATGCAGTATTTTGCCCTGCAGATACTTTATCAATGTTTGATTTAATTTCAAATCCATGGTTGGTCTGTGTGATCCGTGGGAAATATATGTCTCTAATGTGGTTATACTGCTTTGGCAGGAGGTTGGGAAGTGTTTCTGTTTCCACCTCATTTGTGGACACATGGTCTGTCTTCTTCTGGGAGCCAGGCTATGCAGGTCTGCGAAGGCATGCTCACTGAATCCACATAATTGTCCAGTATTCTGACACTGTGTACTCTCTGTTTAGAGCAATGTAGCATGCTCGGTTGTTTGGTTGATTCCTTCCAGTTCGTCAAATAGCTCCCTTTTTGTTTTCCCATTATTTAGTTGGGTGTCTTGCTCTCCTGGGGCTCTGTCTGAATAGAGCCCCTAAAATGGCTGTTTTATGAGGTTCTTGTTATGGTTAATCTCTTTCTAGAAGAAGATTGACGAAGGATTTGTCTTTTAGTGTGTGTGTGAAATTGAACAGCTTCTTTCTGGGTTTTCATAATTATTAGGTATGGTCTTAATTCAGCAATGCAGGCATTATTTGTGCTCTTATGTTCTATGCCAAGATGTTGGTGTGTGTGTGGGTGTGTTTTGTGAATTTTGGCTCTTATGAGCATGTTTGCTTTTATGAACCAAATCTAATAGAAGTGATGTGTCCTCCTATTGTTATACATTTTGTTTTGCCATAGTCAAGTCCTCTATAAACAGGGGGAAGGCATAAGAACAAAATTGAAATTAGACAAAAGGTTGTTCACCTACATAAATTAGTCCGTAGTAAAATAGCTTCACATGTAAAATTACCCATCTTGCACAGTCAGGTAGGTGGTCCCAGAGGGGATTTTATTTTTTAAGAATCACAGATGGAGAATTACAGAAGTTCCCAAAACTAGGATTTGATGCCACCTTAACACCAGCTTGCGATTTGGCTTGCCTGAAGAAAACCTCTACTCTTATCAAGAAATGAACAGCAGTGGCTGGACTTTGAACGTCACTGGAACTTTGATTGGAACATGGTTCTATGGACAGATGGTACCACAAACCCCAGAGGTCGGTTTGGCATAAAAAGAGGGATGTTCATGCAGAGAATTGAAACATTCTCCCTTCTATGAAGCATGGTATCCAAAGGCCCTGGGAACCAAGTTTGGACACATGGCATCAGTGAGTCAATGGCTACCTCTCCCAGTAGGCCAAGACAGGGTCGGCATTGGGTCTTCCTGCAGGACCGTGATCCAAAATATTCCTCCAGATCCAAAATGGCTAACAGACCACAGAATCAAACGTTCGCAACAGCCGTTCCATTCCTCCTGATCTAAATCCAATGAAAACCTTCAGTGAGCTGAAGAGGAGAGTCCACAAGCGAGGACTAAGGACTGTGAATGATTTGGAGAGATTCTGCATGGAGGAATAGTCTCAAATTTCTTTTAGGGGCCTCGTGAATCACCCCTATTTTTCTCGGTTCACTCTCATTTTGTTTGTCTCTGATTAGCAGCCAACAGTTTGCAATAGACTCCGGTGAGATCTCCAGGCAGCTGTCAGACAAGACAGCCAGGTATTAGCTCCTGTCGTGATTAGTGTCTCCACACTGAAAAAGAATTAACACTTGTATTCCAGTGATTATATTTCTGTAGTTACAACTCCCCACTCGCAGTTGAGCGAAGGCTGTCACGTCCTTCGAGAAACTTCTTGAGAGAGAGAGAGAGAGAGAAATTGCATGTAGAGGCCACACTGAAAGATAGGCATTCTAAATGGACTCTCTATATCTCTCGCTCCCCCCTTCCTATCGATCCTGTGACAGGGAGAGTGATCGAGTGACTCCTCCCCCCGCATATCAGACCATGCCTCCGTGGCTCTCCGGGAGGAGGCGATGGGGAGAGGGTGCGGTTGATGGAGAATGTGGAACGTGGCTGGGGAAACGGAAGAAAGGGAGAGAAATGTGGAAACTCTATACTCAGACATGAATCGGAGGAAGGCGTGGGGGCACAGAAGAGGGGAAAGGTCAGGGAGAAGTGTTTTGACGGTAAGAGAGGACACTGGCGTTGTTTGAAACAGGTCTTACAAGGTATATTTTTCCAAATGAGGTTTTGCCTGATACGCGCACTGTGGGGGAATGAACTCCAAAGCCAGCAACCACGACTGAACTCACTGTAACCCAACCTAACACAGGAAGTTGCTAGAGCACGACGAGACCAGACTCTGTCTGGCATCCAATATATGACATACATCCATGTACATAATGTGCCACACTGGTTCCACACTATTCATATGAACCTGAATATGAACGTGCCGCTACACATGACAGTGAGGACGGCCAATTGCATGTTCTGGTTCACGAATGTAAGTTCTGTGTGTAGAGTCTGTCGGTGCTGGTGTCACTGCCTCCCGACAGCGGTAGCACGCGACGGGTAGCGCTGCAGTACAGAACATTATTGTGGGTTAAAGAGCCACAATGGATAGGATGGGTGAGTTAAAAAAAAAAAAGAAAATTGCACGTCTCTTGATTTGAGCTCGCCAGCGTTTGTGCCCGGCCGCCAACCCTGTGGCTCTCTAGAAAAATGTTACTTCATTGGAAGCTCAATGCGTGCGCTACTGCCCCTGTCAGAATGTGTGTGTAAAACAGGGAACTATGCTATCGATGCATCATATATCCAATGAGTCTGCCCTGGATGGGTCCCACGGATGGTGATGCAGTGTCCTATACTCCTGGGCCTCCCGGGGGACCCTAAAATGCCCTTAAGTAGAGAGAAAGCAGCTGTCCAAGTCCATGTCAACACGTTGCCGTTGTGGAAAGAAGGCCAATATTTTGGTGAGAATATCTAACAAATGAAGAAAACCTACTGTTTAGGAGTTGAACTAGAAGCCACTCTTTTTCTGAGACGCGAAAGTAAGAGAGCCATTCACCTGTTCCACTCGGATTGGTTGTTTGCCGAGCCCCCCAACACACGGTCCTTATTGATGCTCTAACACCCTTACCTCCAGAAAATCTTGTCAGTGGAATGGTTTTGGAATCACAATACTTTTGAAACAGGGTAATTTCCACAGTGTATAAATCCAACTCAGTTACAGTTTCACTGCATGTAGGCCAATAAAGAAGGCCAAAGAAAAAGAATTACTAGAACAGGAAAAAGCCCCTCAGAACAAAGCACATTTGTCTGCCCTCATGGGTACCCTCAATATAGCCGATGCCCATTCTAGTAATTCTACTCTGAACAAAACCGTCCCTATGCCTCATTCCTTGCTAAAGTGCTCTCTTTTGCCTCCCTACTCTCTCCCCTTTCTCTCTCCCAGGAACCAGACTGTGTTGCACCAGTTCTGCTGCCCGGCCCCAGAGGCCCCAGAAGGAGAGACCTCGGCCTGTGTCCCCAGGTAAGATGGCTGCCTCTGTGAGTTTCCGTTGATGGTAGTGATCGTTGCTTAAACCCATTTTCCTGCTGGTGGTGTTATGGTAAGGCAACACAACTGTCCCAGTAACCTCCGTCTTGAAGTGGTTGTAAGTCCTTTGGGAGTCCCTGATTAACGTCAGCCAAACCTGGCTCAGTGCTTTCGTTTCCACTCTGTGATGTCATCAGGAGTTGTAGGAGGGAGAGAATATCCCTCAAATCTTTAAATAGTGTCCAGGTAGACAGAACAGAGGTAAATCTTCATTACAAATTGAGTTTTATATCTTTTTTGGGGCTTTAAGCATGAAAGGAACACAATATTAAGACCAAATCAATCTCGGCTCCAGGAGAGGTAATTCTCCATTCAGGGTGTGTAGCGCCGATGTTTGTCCTAGTATCAAGATAAATCCGTGGGAACATGATGGTAATCGCTAAAATCAATGAGAGCGAGATCCTACTTTCTGGACACTGGTCAAATAGTCCATAGCACTGCCTGTAGAAAAGAATGAAAAACCACGGTCTGAGGCTTAGAGATGGCAGGATGATGATAACATTATCTTTTTATATCTGTCAGTGCACATAGAGACACTGTCTGGCTGTGTGATGCCATGGCATATGCCTTGACCTCACCTACTGCATACTCTTAGTAGCTGTAGAGAGTCAGCCATGTAAAATCGTTTATCTGAAACGCACATGCCTTCTTGTGATTCTAGCCCGCAAGGAAAAGCTATGGATTTTGATCAGGCTGTATACAACAGCAGTAGCACCCCACAGTGATTCTTGTTCTTGCTCAAACAGAATAAGACTTGCCAAGTCTTTGTTTGGCCACTCCTCATTGTTCTGTTTATCAGAATCCACTACCATCAATGCGAAGGGACGCTCCGCAAATTACCCAGACTGCCAGTGGAGCGTCAATAGTAATTAAGCCATCCACCCTGGACAATTGCTGCAGTGTGTCTGTACATTTCTGCGGGATGGTGTTTCAAGAACGAAGAAAAAAGCGCTCCAAGCAAAACTTGGATTGATGCTCGAGTCTACCAAGCCCCTGTGGTGCTGGACACAAAGCGTTGGTGGAACAAAAGCCAGGTCCAACTATCACATAAATCACACTTCAACCACCACTGAGGCCCAGGGTTATTTAATTAGTCATAGGGAGGGAGGGAGGGAGGGAGGGAGAGAGAGAGAGAGAGAGAGAGAGAGAGAGAGAGAGAGAGAGATTAAAGATTAAATTGCCTCTCTGCAATTGTCTTTGTCTTTTTCACCAGAGGAGCGAATGGAAAGCTATTTATCAGATGAAAGGTTCAGTTTGTCCGGGAAACTACTCTCAAAACCCCATGTCCCCTCTGGTAAGTGATGGTTGCCCAACCAGCCACAGCGCCCTGTTATTGACAGTGATTGTCGGCCAACCAGCCACAGCACCCTATTATTGACAGTGATTGTCGGCCAACCAGCCACAGCACCCTATTATTGACGGTAAAAATACCTAGTTAAAGTGAATTTCGGTGACTTCACCTAATCAAAGGCAAGCAGAGAAATTGACGAGAAGACAGACTGAACAATCGATCAGGGTTCCGTGGATTGAAGAGCCTTGGCTAAGGTGCATTGTGCATTTCCTCTAAGTTCAGGGACCATTAAACAGAGCACAAACACAATCGGCACAAAAATAATCTAAATACTCCAAAGCAAACCACTTCAAATGGAACTCTCAAAGCAGTTTGTGGGTTGCCGGTTGCGGTTTTGTTGCTTTGTTTCTTTTTTCTTTTTTCTTTTTTTTTTACTTAATCTCTCCCTCTCTCTCTCTCTCTCTCTCTGACAGTCTCCTTTGTGTCGTGTTGTTCTTCCATTTTTCTTTCAACTTCAGTGTTCTGTCAGTGAAGTGTGGATTATCATACGTCTATGACCTCACGCCGTGACATACTCACACCCATGAGCATTCTCATCCACGCCCACACCCGACCATTCAGACCTGCCTCTCCCGCTCTCACTGTGTTCACTGTCACCATTTAAGGCTGCAAACTAGTTGGTCAACTCATAGAATGATCAGCTGCAGTATATTACACTGTCATAATCAATGTCATGATCCACCCGAGTTCCATTGAGAGGATTTAGGGGTGTGCCACTAGGCCAAGGCAAATGGGTAGCCTTAATGTTCGCCAACACATGCAATGCATCCATGTTCATTTGGAGAGTACTGTTATGACCATGTTATTTCATGCTTTTGGCTTAGTAGTGATCAGAACGTAGAGCTCCCTGTCTTTGTAAATTTGTGTGCGTGCGTCTGCATATGTGTGTGTGTGCGTTTGCTAACGTGTGTGTGTGTGTATGTGCACTGTTGTACCCATGACACCAGTGTTTAATGCGCTTCAGCAAATACCCATCAGCTTATATCTGCCATTGGCACCTAGTCTATGGCCCGCTGATAAAGGAGAAACATGTCTTGATGATGAAATAAGCTAGTGTCTTACTATATTAGCCTAGAGTTGCCCTATCTCTTCCACTCACATCTGTTCTGACACAAGGGCTTCACTCTCCTTGTTAAATCATGTCCACAAAGCTGTCTTCTGAAATAAATTTGTGTTCCTGTATTTTTTGATTGAAGCACTGCAATATATGCCCACCAAAACAAGGTCTCATTTCCATAATGAAAGATGGCGCCTAGCCTTTCTCTGCACTGCTGTATCTTCACTCAAGGGAATAATGAAGCTCTGTATTTCACAAACACAGTACCAGAAAACTACAGACGAATTGCAGTGGTTGATATTTTGTTTTTCCCTGTTGTGACAGATGTGGAATGAGACAGGTTTGCCCTTAATGCAAAACAGGTCATTCTAGAGAAGGGCAAACTCATGGATATGCGAGTTCTGGACAACTGTAGTCTGCTAATTTATAGTGACTGTCCATGCAAATTTCATTTTGCCATTTTGGCTCTTGAAGAAAAAGTCTATAATTTGAATGTAGAGTAAATTATATAGTCTGTAATTGGAATGTACTGTATCGGTCTGTTGCCGGGTCACAAGATGGTGTCCAGCCATCCTAATGAGAACAGCGTAACCTCTACTTGTGCAGAGTCAGAATAGCTTTGACCGAAGAAGTGGAACTACGGATTTTCCACTCTCACAATCTTTTGACTGATGAACTATACTAGGAATTGCTGTCATTTACAAAATGAAAAATAAATTGGTCTCAAACACTCATACTTTCCTCTTTGATCTGCAGCAGATGTGTTGATACAGCAGTCACTGGAAAAAAACAAAAGACACCAAAGAATTGTGAGGCAGGGAGGCGTTTTTAGTATAATATCTGTCACCGCCAAGAATGTGTTACATAAAGGAAGACATTTTGAAATTCCAATCCATTCAGAGAAACTTTGCAGGACAATCTGCCGCCAGGTTTTTCTAGAAAACACCCCTCTGACACAAGGGCTTCTTTTTCCTAGTCAGATGGGTACATGTAGTGTCGGTTCTGGGGATCGTTCCTCTTAACGACAAGTACATCCGTTCTGATAACCTCTACCATTTCTGGGAAAATGAAGCCTACCAATGCACCGGGGCAAGCTGAACTAAAAGATTAGTTTGATTTTTATCGAACTAGAAAATCCATTTCGAGTTATGTGGTGTGCTTGCCAGTTTACGTTGAAAAAGTTTCAGACTTTGGGTTGGGATAGACTAATCATGTGAAACAAAATTAGCTCTGTGTCTCTAGCTTGATCAGTTCGAGAGATACCGTTAGTGGCCTAATTCATGTAAATGAATGTTCACAGTCCACAGACGTTAAAGGATTGTTTTTCTCAACAGAAAGAATGAGTACAACACATTTAGCAGGAATGCGTGTTCAGAGCAAGCGCCACACTTCTTTCTGGTATTACTTCACAGTAATAGCATGGTGGCAAGGAGTTAATGTGACAAAGGAGATACCTTGACGCGTTGCAGAGCAGGTACTTCCAACATGGCCGTTGCCAGCACATGTTCTACCTTTACCTGGCCGACTGCTAGCGAGGTGAAGGTGAGTTCAGAGCAATGGTCCAGTCAATGTCCAGTGGGGGGGCAACAGCCACGAGTGATGCGTCTTCATTAGTCCCCGTTTCTTCCTGCTGTTTCTCGACAAACAGGGCAACATGCACACCTCAACGAGATGTGCTATGCTAATTAGCTGGCACAATCTACCTTAATGAGCTAACTCGTCAGAGACGGAAATGATCATCATGATCATGTGCTGATAGGTTCATTTTTTTTCTTGTTTTTTTTCTTGGGGGGAGGGGGGTGTTTTGTTTTTAATCAAGAGCAGTTAATGCATTTTATATTGCAATTAAGGACATGTTTTTTCTACATTTCTGAGTTGATTTGCATTGAACTCCGTGCCTTCAAGTAAGGTTTAAGGTCATGATTTGTCAAGGAGATGCTGAGATTTACTGAAATTGATAAATACAACTCAGTGAGCTTATATGGTACTTGTATGGTACTACACACGGTGTGTACTTGTGTCACTCCTTTTCTCTCTGTGGCTCTCATTCTTTCTCTCCCTCCCCCTATCGCTGTTGCCACTTAACACACTATTTTTAACACCGTCCCCTCTCTCATCCTCCCATTCCCCCCCCTCCGTCTTCCTCTCCCGTTGCCTCTCTCCCTTCCTCCACCACGGTGCGTTCGCCGGTGTGAGCGCTGCAGATGAGTGCACGTCTCTCAGGGCTCAAGGTGTCATGTCGATTAGTGGATGCATGTGTCTGCATGCAGTTCAGGCTGAGGTGAAGTCAACTCCTCGTCATCCGGGATAATACAGAGCACGGTACACAATCCCTGCCACGCTTCACATTACAGCAGCTTAAGTATCAAAATGGGGACCCAACTCAGGCCATCAGTTCCGCACTCTATCACTCCACTCTCTCTTGTTCTCATCACTTATTTCTGCACGCCTACTTTTCTGTGTCACTCTCTCTTTCTCTCTCTGGCTTTCTATCTCTGCCTCTCCTTCTGCGTCTCCTTCTTCCTCTCCCTTGCTCTGAAACTAGTACCTGATCCTGAACGCTTGACCTCCTCATCAAATCCAGGCTCTGCGTTCAATGTGGAGAAAGTAACAGAGAGAACTAAAGAGGACTGGAGAGAGGGGTCAGCACCTGCGCATGGCTTCCCTGAAATGCGGGGGTGAACAGATGGTGAAGGGCATCAAACTGGGGAACATCATTAACAAAATACAGTACATCCAGCTGAGAGATGGAAATATCTTCTAGGCACGTTCAAATATTTTTCAATGTGCCAAAGTGTATGTCACATCTCATATACAATAAGCTGTTATAACCGTCCCTACATGGATGGATGTGACCTGACCACGGAAAGTATTTACGGAACTTCTGCATTAGGAGTGTAATTGTTGTCTAGAACAGTCTCAGTCACGTGTCCAACCACTGCTGCAATTGTCCTTGTTACCTGTGAAGGGGTTTGCAGACTGGAGAAGGCATTTGTGCTCTGTGGGGAAACTCGGATGCAGTTGGTTGATGGTGCTGTTGTAGAGGACATTCAGGGGCGTGCGAGGAAGTTCGGGAGATGGCTTGTTTGTCTTTGGGATGTGTTGCCCCCCCCCCCCCCCCCCCCGGACCTAACGAAATGTGCGAAGGCTGAAGATATATTGGAAGATCGCCTCTCGCTGCTTTCATCCTCACAGTTGTGGACCCCCTACCTCGATGGCATACACCGCGGTCACACTCGCCAATGTTGACACGGATGCACTCGCACACATGCGCGCACGCGCTCACCTACACCCGCGGTCACTCTCACACCTGGGAATTAGATTTCACGTGTCCCTTCTTTAATCACACTCCATCAAATTTCCCGTCACCTCCTCGACTCCCGGGGGGGGGGGGGGGCTGCGTGCACGGCCTCAGCTGGGGAAGGTGACCTTGCTTGCTTGCCCGTGCTGTTGTCATGGGAACAGGGGGTGCAGCCTGCCGACGGACAGATATCTCCATCCACAGGCTGTCCGGAATAGATGGAGCCTGTGAGTGGATCACTGCGTGTGTGTGTGTGTGTGTGTGTCATGTCATTGTAGACATTGCTGAGCTAGCAGCAAGTCATGGAGACATCTGCTTGGTATGCCCTTCATATCCGCTCTCATGTCCTCAAGTCTGCTTCTCCTCCAATAACTACTGGCATCCACTTCAGTCCCCTCCCCCCTCCGAATGCCTGCTTCTCTCGTTTTCCGAAGGCTCCAACCAATCAGCCTTTCTTGGCATTACTGTCTTCAGTGTTCACATGACGATACCGCCTATATATTCTCTAATGCCTGGTTAATGCAAAACAAATGGAGCAATTTTGCACCCATTACCGTGCGTCTCCTCTGTGGAATTAATTTGCTCCCTTATGTCAACAAGAAATGTGCTTGTACATTTTTAGCGAGTGCCACTTAATGTAAGCTTGTCAGTAACTGTTCTCTTCGCGTTGATCTCCACTTGATTGCAACCTCGGCGGTAGTTTCTCTCGCCCTGGCAGCAGTCAGGAAAGACAGTCCACCTCTCCAGTGTACTGTGCTGTGATGTGACATGGAATGTCTTTGGCCTCGTATTCGTAGTAAATGGCAATTTTTTTTATTTGACTTACTTGGTTGAGGAGGAGTGACATAAAAATGAATAGACAGTGCAACATTAGTTGTCTCCTGTAAATAATTGCGGTACAGCTGAAGTTACAGTAGTTGTGCATCAGTGGTCAGACCCCTTTCTACGCTATCATCACTTGAACAGCTGATCTCCTCAACAGCAAAGCAGAGAGGTGTTGGACTAGGAGGTTTGATGAATGAGCTGCCATTTTGATGAGTTTGCCAGCATGCTGATTCCTTCAATGGGCGGCTTTGGCATGCCAGAGATGGGAGTCTGAATCTTTAGACCGAGATAATACTTTTTTCAGTATTTACTCCCAGCATCACTAGAGCTTCCGGTTCAGTGAATCAAAGTGTGTAAACCCCTTTTAGGAGTGAAAGTGAATGACTTCCAAGCGTTTATTTCCCACCCGTAGAAAAGGTGAGGAACTCACTAACTCTGTGATATATTAATCAGGATAGGCTCTGAGTCATAATGGATGATTGATGATGTGACACAGAGGTCTATGGGATATTGATATGTCTTCAGGTGGGTGCGTCGGGGATGGATGCATTTAGATCGGTTGATGCGAATGCCTCCTCAATAGATTTGTTTAGCAAAGTCATAAAAAACGCACCGAACGACACTTGAGTCCTGCGGATATTATCCTATGGCTCTTAGATATTTATTTTCAAGCAACATCAAACCCTTTCCCTGGGTTTAGTAGTTCCAAGGACACGTCCCCCTTGCCGCTTCCAGTGACTGGCGTTGGAAACTAGTCTGACTCACTTCCCCCTCCTGAGCTGTGGCAGTAGCCGGTCAATTTAGCGCGGTAGCTTAAAGCTCAGTAATAACCATTCCGAATCCTAGCAGTCAGGAGAGAAAAGGAAAAAAAAGCAACATTTGCCTTAATGTTTTCCATTTCTCCGTGCAAATTGGGTCCCCTGGTAGACGTGGTGACGCACAAGGAAAATAACGAAGCGGAAATCGTTACCACTGTGAAACCTTTACATTATGCTGCACATTCTCTGCCTGTCTCTAACGCAGTGTAGCCATGGATCCTTTTGATTGGCTGGAGCACACCGATAGCAACGTGTGAGTTGTGTGCCCTCATACTTTTCCACAGTTTATTTATGTTCATTCAGTTGGTATAACTGTTTCATTACAACTATACCTATAAAATTTAAATAACTCAAATGATGTATTTGAGCTTTTCCATCTTTCTCCGTCTTTCTCTCTTCAATAATCTGCCATGGTCTTTGGTGCCACTATCTCTGGGGTCCCAGAACACCAATCTACAGGCTAATCAATAGCGCAGCCTATTCCTGCTTTGAGTGTGATAAGACACACTGCAGTGTGAATGGGAACATGCTTCTTCTAACATCCTCTCCATGAATTTACAAAGTAACAACATTTTATTATTTCTATGAGGGCTGATTGTTTAGACTGCGATCTGCTGTTTTAGGAGATTAATATCTGTAGGAATGCATGATAGAAATGTAATGCTCCTGTCCATTGCTGTGATGGGTCTTTTGGGGTCAGGTTAGTTTTGGCAGTATTCCGCCCATGGATGTTGTTTATAGTCTGTTCATGCACAGCACCTGCCCCTTACACCTGTCTATGCCAGTCTTGCCAGTCAGTGCCAGCCTGTTCAGATTAGATAATTAAATAAATGTCTAAAATGGGCATATGGTTCCCTCCTCTATCCCTCTGCCCACCAGATCAGTAACCACAGCAACAAAGGGCAAAGCGCCATCTCTCTCATTTCTGAAAAACTCTGTGGGTTCAAAGAGGGGGGAGGAGGGAAATCCATTTGCCTCAAACAACTGTGCTGCCCTCCAGATGCATTATGTGTACTGAGTGATGGATGTAAGAACGTAAAGTGCTGGAAAGGGCCCTGGCTGATGTGTGTGTGCATGTGACGACAAGAGAAATAGTATATTCTGCAGCACATAAATTACTAATAAGAGAGACTGAGAACCAGAACCACCGGGCTCAGTTGAGCCTCCACACATCAGCTGGGTCCGCAACCCTGTTCTTGGAGAGCCGTAGGGTATGCAGTATTTTAACTTAACCGACCTCAGAAAGATGTGTGTGGAATTTAGTTGATCATTTGTGGTGCAGTTACTGAACAATTATCATGATTTATTTTTTCTAGTTACTCCTACATCTAAGTACAGTCGTGGAATAACCTTGAAAGAATGAGGTAAGTAAGGACGAATGAGTAAACATTTATTGATACATATGTATATGCAGGAGGCAACCCTCCAGTCGTTACTAATTTGAAAGAGTACTTTGCTCAGAGACAGTACCACATTAGTCTCATAGTAAAACAAAAGAAAAAATGTGTCTGGGAGTGGTTAACTATAAAGAGAAACATCTCTCCCTGTCCTAAGACCAGTAAACATCACTTATCCATTCAATCGACAATTCCTAGGAAACGAAGCAAGGATGGGTTTAAGGGCATTTTCTCCCACCTGCGTTCTTAGGAAGATTAACAGGAAAGGTTTTTTGACTTATAGTTGAAGTGAATACAGCAGGAATAATATGTGTAGGTAAAAACAAGATGCATCCAGTGTGGATCTCCGGGAAGAGGTTTGCCAATCCCTGTCCAATCACGCTGTCCTGAGGTACTGGAGGCACAGAATGTTCCTCTGCAAGGTGTCCTGACATGACCGTTACAGTGATACTGTCAGCCTTGCTCATCCCCAGACTCATCATACGTCCTCTCACTGTCTTTCCGGGCAGTTACGTGCAGGTCCTCTTTGTCCATACCCTGGGTGGTTGCCTGGAGCCGAGGAGCCAGGCTGGGATAGTGACATAGGCAGTGAAACCTCCTAACCTTTCCTGTTACCAGGAGAGTGAGAAAGAGAGGGACAGAGAGAGGAAGAGGGAGAAAGGAGGAGGTATAAAAGCAACAATTAAATTCAAATGTATTTTGTCCTCCCTCTCCAGTTTTGTCTGGTGTGAAAGGTCACCGTATTATAAGGGGGGTCAGGGGTCCAGGGAAACAAGATTTCAGAGCGTGGCGAACCTTACGTCTTAGATTCTTTCCATGGTAGGGCTTTATAATTGTACCCAATATTATGAATGATAAAGCGACTATAACCAGAGAGGAACACAAGGTCTTTTGAAACAATCATGCAAATTCACAAATTAACTGCTACCCTGGTGAATGGATCCTTATTGGTGGATGGCAACCATTGCGATCCCTTCTTTGTCACAAATGTCTACCATATGGCACCACTCTCCACCGTAGTTCTCACAGTAGCTACAGCGTTAGCTTTGAGTCATTCCGGCCGTGAAACAGGTGTGTCACGCTGTGACAGTTGTCGGCCAGGCCGTGTCATTTCTCTGAAAAATGTGTCACGTCTCATACACATTTCACCTTCTGTTTTGGTTAGCTGGTGGGGGAGGGAATGGCCACAGGAGTCATATAACATAACGCTACACTAGCGTGCTTGGTAACCTGCCTCGTCTTACGCATCGTCTCCAGTGTTGGTTTGCTTAAAAGACAGCAGCACTGTCACAATATTCTCACATACTGGAAAATGCCAACAATTCTGGCATTGGTGAAATGCAGATGCGATGCACTGCCCTGCATTACTCTACTGTGCCACTAGGGAGGTCCTCGTTAATGTTTATTTTGTCAGATGTTTGTTGTCAGGGTCAGTACAATAATATTAAATTATTTTTCTACCGTGGCCTGCTTGGCCACATTATACTAACAATTACATCTGTCCACCAGGACCTCTTTGACACCAACCATGACACCGACAAATAGTGCTACTTCGATCAAAAACATCTATCAACAGATGTGTACAATTCAAAGGCATACAATTAAATGCTGAGACCACAGAGATGTGAAAAGGGACATCCGTCTGGATGAAAGCTCCCCTTATATTCCTGTTAACCATAATTTAATGTTTCCCTCTTATCACACATGGCGTTGGTAGCATCTCGTCCATCTCGCTACTCCCAAGTGCGAAGTAAGTGTAAAGGGTTCAGATAACAACCTTTAGGCTTAACTTATTTATACCCACCCCGAAAACAGATCTGTAGAACATTTCCTGAACAGCAATTTCACAGATAAAGGGTGAGAGATTTGTGTGTTTTGGCGAGTGTGTGAAGATAACAATGTTTTTGCCCCCCTACCTGAACGAGACTGTAGGGTCAACTCACCAAGCTTTGCGTTCTCTCCCTCTCTGTCTGTCTCTCCCTCTCTTTCTCCACTGTTGTGTTGTCTGATAAACAATGTTTCCTCAACTTCTCAGTAGAACTGCCAACAAGGAATGGGTCCAACTTCCCTGCCAGCAGAGAAAGATCGAACGTCCTTGAAAGAAACAAGTGAGACAAGCCAATAAACACAAACGCCTTATTTTCCAGTCTCCTGAGGAAAGAAAGAAATCAGCGACAAAGAAAAATAAACAGTCACAACCTGGACCAATTGAAAGGACAATCCCAATCAATTTTGAAATGGGTCATTCATAAAATTACATTTCAATTTATGTTCTTTTCTTTCAGTTGCTTTTAAAATAATGGTAACAAACAAACGCAATAATAAATACATGTACCTACCTATCAATTTTAAGTATTGCTGAATTGAGTATAATTTGAATTGAAGGGAGTTTTCAGTACAATTGAGAATTGGTTTGAAAAGGAGAGGATTGTGATTGGAAGCATGTTTTGACATTAATGTGGAGAAGCACTTTTCCAAACTGCATGTGCTTGTTCTGTTCCCATGGGACCCTTCTGAAAGAGCCAACAGCTGGATGAAGGATGAATTCACAATGTTTGCCAAACTTTCAGTTTGTTTTATGACCAGTGCTTTAACATTCAACGGTAAAATCATTTTCTGTCTGCCTGTCTCTCTTTCTCTCTCCCTATCTCGCTCTCCCTAACTCACTCTCTTTCTCTCCCTGCATCTGTGTGATTTGTATGTGCAATGGCAGTCTCTCCATCCTCACTCTGAGGCTGAGCTGATTGGATTCTGTTTTATGTCCTGCCAGGCCTTTGCCCAGTGTGTGTGTGTGTGTGTGTGTGTGTGTGTGTGTGTGTGTGTGTGTGTGTGTGTGTGTGTGTGTGTGTGTGTGTGTGTG